>CAUYQG010047725.1:0-35355 GCA_963574415.1 Tarsius wallacei
TTTTTGAGTTGGAGTCTCACTCTGTCGCCCAGACTGGAGTGCAGTGGCCGCTCCCGGCCACCGCAGCCTCGACCTGCTGGGCTCCGGCGATCCTTCCGCCTCAGCCTTCCGAGTAGCTGGAACTACAGGCGCGTGCTACCAAGCCCAGCTAATTTTTTGAATTATTGTAGAGATGAGGTCTCGCCAAGTTGCCCAGGTGGGTCTTGAACCCGCGGGCTCAGGCAATCCACTCACCTCAGCCTCCCGAAGCGTGGGATTACAGACTGAGCCACCGAGCCCGGCTATGACTACTATTTTTTATCCCTTAAAAACCAAGTGTCACTTTAGTAAGAGCATCATAATTCAGACTCTCAATGTACCTTGAGGTCTTGGAGAATTCGGCTTAAGCAGGCAGTTTTTCCAGTTCCAGGAGCACCAGAAAGGTAAAGACTTCCAGCTTTTTTCCCACAGATGTGTTCCCTCAGGAAATTTCTGATGACATTCATCTCTTTTTCCCTGGCAGGCAGCCGATCTGGGACAGCTGTATTCAGGACCAGCTTTGCTTGCTGGTAGCAAGTGCCTGTGCCAGACATAAAAGGTCAATTAGACACAACAGAAGGTGACTGAGAAGACCCACTGGGTTTCATTTGGAGTCATCAGCCTCGTTACAATAGCTGCACTAACAGCTGCCATGCAAGAACAAACCTTCTTGCTTGAACAGTCTCATATATGCAGATTCTTTTTCTAGTGGACATGCCAGCTCAGAATTTGTCGTGGTCTCCTGACTTTTTTGAGCTGAGGAAAGTATTTTGTTTTGGTGAACTCTGGTTTGTTCCTTTTTGCTAGGAGACTTCATTGTCAGCTGATTGTCAAATATCAATCTTCGTCCCTTAGGCGTATGTGAGCGAGGGGGACCATTCTCTTTCTTGCCTTGCTTTGGTGGAGAACAGGGAGGTAAATGGGGAGTGTTGCATAGGTTGTCATCACCTAAAACATATTAAAATCAAAATGTAGTCATTAATAGCATTGGCTAGTAAAAGGACTCACAAAGACCTGTCTCCCCCAGAAAGATTAATTTCTACCTCAGAACCACCAAAATAAAATGTCTTTTTGTCTAGAAGCAAATATTGGTCACCAGATGGCACCACTGATCTTACTACAGTAATCTCCGTTATCTGCAGTGTTCAGTCTGAAAATATTAAAAGGAAAATTCCAGAAATAAACAATTCATAAGTTTTAAATTGCACACTGTAGAGTAGCTTGATGGAATCTTGCACCATCCTGCCTGGGACATAATTCATTCCTTTGTCCAAAGTATCCAAACTGTATATGCTACCTGCCCATTAGTCACTTAGAGCTGACTTGGTTAGCAGATCAAAAAACAGTATACATAAAGTTCAGAACTATCTGCAAGTTCAGGCATCCACTAGGGGTCTTGTAATGTATCCACTGTGAATAAGGGGGAACTACTGTATTTTGTAGAAATCAAATGGGTGGCCGGCCTGGTGGCTCAAGCTTGTAATCCCAGCACTTTGGGAGGTCAAGGTGAAAGGACTGCCAGAGTCCACAGGTTTGACACCAGCCTGGGCAACTTGGTGAGGCCTCATCTCTACAATAAATAAAAAAATAAGCCAGGCGTGGTAGCGCGCACCTGTAGTTCCGGCTACTTGGAAGGTTAAGGAGGAAGGATTGCCTGAGCCCAGCAGGTCAACACTGGGGTGGCTGTGAGCATGCCACTGCACTCCAGCCTGGACGACGGAGTGAGACTCCAACTAAAAAAAAAAAAAACCGCCAGGTTCAGTGGCTCAGCCTGTAATCCCACACTTTGGGAGGCTGAGGTAAGTGGATTGCCTGAGACCACGGGTTTGAGACCCGCCTGGGCAACCGAGACCTCATCTCTACAATAAACAAAAAAATTAGCCAGGCGTGGTAGCGCGCGCCTGTAGTTCCAGCTACTTGGAAGGCTGAGGCGGAAGGATCACCGGAGCCCAGCAGGTCGAGGCTGCGGTGGCCGTGAGTGTGCCACTGCACTCTAGTCTAGGCGACAGAGTGAGACTCCAAAAAAACAAACAAACAAACAAACAAAAAAACCCCTAAAAAACAAAAAAGAAAATCAAATGGGTTTTAGTGGGATGAAATTTTGTCACTGTTCTAAAACAAGGTTTCTCAACTTTGGCACCACTGACAACTTGGACCAAATAATTCTTCGTGTTAGGGGCTGTCCTGTGCATTGTAGGATGTTTAGCAGCAGCCTTGGCCTTCACTCACTATTCTAGTAGCTATGACAACCTCAGATGCAATAACCAAAAATGTCTCCAGTTACAGCCAAATCACCCCCCCATTAAAAACAAACGCTCTAAGACAATAAAGGATTGGCAACTGCTATTCTAAAACAAGGAAAGGACCACAAATACCAAGAATGTCACCTGTTTCTTTTAATTTCACAAATTTTTCTTTTTTTTGAGTCAGAGTTTAACTTGTCCAAGTTGGAATACAGTGGCCTGATATGGCTCACCACGGCCTCAACCTTCTGGGTTCAAGTAATCCTCTCGCCTCAGCTTCCCAAGTAGCTGGGACTACAAGTGTGAGCTACCATGCACCTGGCCAAGTTTTTTTTTTTTTTTTTTTTTTAGTTGGGGTCTCATTCTTGTCCAGAATGGAGTGCAGTGGCACTATCACAGTTCATAGCAGCTCTGACCTCCTAGGTTCAGGCAATGCTCCTGCATCAGTCTCCTAAGTAGTTGAAGACTATAGGCTCATGCCACCACATCAGGCTAATTTTTTGATTATCTGTAGAAAGGAGGTCTTGCAATATTGCCCAAACTAGCCTTAAAATCCTGAGCTCAAGCAGTCCTCCTGCCTTGGCCTCCCAAAGTGCTGGGTTTACAGGCATAAGCCACCACCCCCAGCCAATTTCACAATTATTGAGACAAGTTTCATATACCATGCAACTGCAAGGTCGTTTAAAACACTGACAGAAGCCGGGCTCGGTGGCTCAGCCTGTAATCCCTCGCTTGGGGAGGCTGAGGTGAGTGGATTGCCTGAGCCCACGGGTTCGAGACCCGCCTGGGAAACTTGGTGAGACCTCATCTCTACAATAAATCAAAAAAATTAGCCGGGCGTGGTAGAGCACGCCTGTAGTTCCAGCTACTTGGAAGGCTGAGGCGGAAGGATCGCCAGAGCTCAGCAGGTCGAGGCTACAGTGGCCAGGAGCGGCCACTGCACTCCAGTCTGGGTGACAGAGTGAGACTCCAACTCAAAAAAAACAAAAACAAAAACAAAACACTGACAGAACTAAGTTCAGTATTAAGGAATTGAAGATCAGACCTACTAAGCAGTTCAGAAAGTGATCTCAATAAGTGGCTTAACTCTGTAGTTCAGTAAGCACTTAGCAACCATTCTGAAAATAACTAAAATAAATAGAGTAGTCTTACCTGAACTTAGAAAGCTCCTTGAAAGCACAGGCATCTTGTTAAGAAAAGAAAGGTCAGCCAGGAGTGGTGGCTCACACCTATAATCCCAGCACTTTGGGAGGCTGAGGCAAGAGGATTGCCTGAGCCCACGGGTTCAAAACCAGCCAGGGCAACATGATAAGACCTTGTGTCTACAACAAATCAAAAAATTAGCTGGTCGGGGTGACACATGCCTGTAGTTCCAGCTACTTGGAAGGCTGAGGCAGAACGATCACCTGAGCTCAGCAGGTAGAGGCTACTGTGGCCATGAGCTATGTGCCACTGCACTCCAGCCTGGGCAACAGAGTGGAAACTCCGACTCAAAAAAAAAAAAAAAAGGTCAAGCGCTACTAGTCAAAAAGTATATTATACAATGGATAGCTTACCCAGACGTTTTCTGGGGCTGAGAGGCAGAATTTTTACACAGGGAGAACAGGGTACAGTTTGGATATTTGTTGGCTCTAGTTTGGTATCACCAGTATTTTTAGTTTTCTTCAATGTCCGAGGCGGCTTCTTCTTTGGGAAACTGATTGCAGCCTGTGCCTGAGATCGAGTTTGAGGCATGATGGCAACACAGCTGGACACAAAAAAGAACAGAACAGTCAGTCAGTCAGTATGTAAAAGTGCAGGGAAAATCATATAGAATTTATTTATACAGATAATCGGCATTTCACAAGTAAATTATGACAGTACTTTAGCACTCAGTTCTGCTTCACGTACCAATCCATACAGTAACAGCTAACGTGTCACCACCTACTTCCTTACTATGTGTAAGACGCTGTTATGAGCACTTTACCCATCAATTCATTTACATTTTACAGCCACCTTGGAGGTGGGTACTGCTGTTATCCTCTGTTCTGAAGACAAGATAACTAAGATGTACAGGCTGGGTGCAGTGGCTCACTCCTGTCATTCCAGCACTTTTGGAGGCAGAGGCGAGAGGATTATCTGAGTCCAGGGGTTTGACACCAGCCCGGGAAACTTGGCAAGACCTCGTCTCTAAATTAAATCCAAAAACTAGCCGGGCGTGGTGGCACGCGGCTGTGTTTCCAGCTATTTGGAAGGCTGAGGCTGAAGGATCGCCGGAGCCCAGCAGGTCGAGGCTGCGGTGGCCGTGAGCGTGCCAATGCACTTCACCCTGGGTGACAGAGTGAGACTTCGACTCAAAAAGAAACAAAAAACTAGGATGCACACAGGCCAGAAATCACGGAAAATCAGGGATATAGCCCCAGGCATTCCGGCGCCAGAGCCCAAGATCTTAACCAATGGAACGAGGCACTATGAGTCATCTGACCGGGTCTTTACAGGACTTCACTGCCCTCACTCCGGACCCGCGGGACACCTGTGTCACCGGTTTATCCTAGTCATCGCCCAGCCCCCACCTGCAGCTCCGTCTTCCCTCGGCCCCTGCACTCAGTCCCCGACCCGGGACTTCTCCTTCCTACAACTTTCAGCTCTTTCGCACCACGTACAACCGCCGGAACTCCTCCGTGGGCGCACATCCTCACCCCTGACCCGGACCTCAGACCTCCGGTGAGCTCAGTTTTCCTCTTCCTTCCCCTCCGGCCTCAACGGAACCTGCGGCTCGCGCCCCCGTCCTCCCCCAGCTCCCAGACCCTAAGCCTTCCCGGGCAGGCCTCTCCTTCCTACCTTTCCCCCCAGGTCTGCGTTACCTCAGTACAGCTCCGTCTCTCACACACGGCTCAGAGACTCGCCACCACAAGCTCCTGAAAGCACTAACTACGCACCAGCAGCCACCTCCAGCCGCGCTCGCGCCAAATCTGCACAACCACAGCGTTCCCGCCTCCCGCCCAGCCCGGCCTCGCTTGCGATTGGCTATTGCCACGGCGCCTCTGGCCTTGACCACCGCCCCTTCCCTTGCGTCCAATCCAGCCGGAAGACCCATAGCCAATGAGAACGCCCCGAGTCTCAGCGCCACTGCGACGCCACGCCCACTGAGTGGGGCGGGAATCTACATCCGGGGCCTCCATGGTAAGACGCGCGATGGCGGCTGGGGCGACTATGGGTAAAGCGCGCCGGCCGCGCCGCAAAGCACGGCGGGAGGTGTAGTGTTTACCCCCAGGCGACTCTACTTCCTCGCTCTTCTTTCGACTGGAGGTGTCAAGTATCAAGATGCGATTGCCCCTTCTTATGGCCGAAAGAACCCATTTTCATTTTCCTGATGGGCTGGTTTTTCAGATCTACTACATAATACCTACCGTTTTTTGGGCGGTTCTGTACGCCAGGTATGATGCTAGGCGCGTTGCTCACCTAATTAATACTCAACCCTGCAAGGCACAAAGAAAATGTGTGCACGGCACAAAGTACAGGTCACAGCACCTTGGTGACAGGGGAGAGCCTAGGACTCAGATCTCCTGACATCTGAACCAGTGTTTTTTTTTGGTAAAGTTTTGCGCACCCGTATAAAGAAAACAAACTATGCTTCATCGAAATATCTCGATTTGTGCTCCAAAAGTGAGAAATAGGGCCAACCTATTTTGTGTTCTGTGCACCTTCTTAGCCTTAATGCACACATTGTGGGGAGTGAATTACAGCCTGTTAATTTTAAAGTCTTTTATAGCTAAACACTAGGGTTTCAAGGCCAGGGAAGACAGCTGTAGAAGAGGCAAGCTGAGCTTTTAATGAAAAGTATAAATTAGAGCAGTAACTTGGAGGCCAGCTTCCAAAGCTAATAACCCATCCAAGCCTCAGGTTCCTAAAAGCCAGAACCCAATTCTAGGTGACAGCAAACATTTATCTTTTACCCTCCAATAGCAAATAAAATAGAGCCATAGAGCTGAGAAATAGGAAAGCAACAAAGTAACATCATCAGTTAATTGTACTTACTTAGTTCATATAGAAGAGCCAATCTTGAGTGCTTAAGTGTACGTCAGGGAATGAGCTTAGTATTTTCCCTACATCACCTTATTCTTATTAGGCACCCTCACAAAGTTGGTATTATTTCTGTCTTACAAATGAGGAAACCAAAGTGGGGGTAGGTGAGTAAACTCACCCAAGCCCACACAACTAGTAAGCGGAAGAGCTGGAAGTGTGACAGAAAATCAAGCTGTTGACCACTTAATCACTGGGAGATAGACAGACATGGGTTTTAAACAGGAAGACATGGTAGACTACACTTTGGGAAGACTTTCTAGCAGCTGCAAACTACAAAAGTGAAGAGAACGGGCTGTCGTGAATGGAAAAAGTATAATATACAATGGTGGCTTTTACCAGATGATGTTTCTGATCTCTTAATAGAATCGAGGAAGCACACTTCACTGTTCACTTTTGTAACCTAGGCACCAAAAAACTGCCCCTACTAACCTGGAATGGTAATGTGGGCCAAACTAGCATTAAGGGATGGTGATGAACAATCCACCTCAGTTACTGTAGGTTAGAGAGAACAGAGAAAGCTATGAGTTCTTAACATGCATATAGGAGCCTATGAAACCACCAAGAAATATAGCATTGGCCCAAGAAAAGCTTACAAGAATAAATGACCACCATGGAAGCAGATATGTCAGGAATCAAGAATGTCAGAACTGAAGGGTCTCTAAAAGTCTGCTTGAAGCTTTCCCTTTCCACTATTTTTTTTTTTTTTTTTTTGAGTTGGAGTCTCACTCTGTTGCCAACTGGAGTGCAGTGGCCGCTCCCAGCCACCGCAGCCTCGAACTGCTGGGCTCCGGCGATACTTCCTCCTGTCTTCCAAGTAGCTGGAACTACAGGCACACGCTATCACGCCTGGCTAGTTTTTGATTTATTGTAGAGATGAGGTCTTGCCAATTTGCCCAGGCGGGTCTCGAACCCACGGGCTCAGGCAATCCACTCACCTCAGCCTCGCAAAGCGCAGGATTACAGGCTGAGCCACGGCTCCCTTTCCACTATTTTTTTTTTTTTTTGAGCTGGAGTCTCACTTTGTCGCCCAGACTGGAGTGCAGTGGCTGCTCCGGGCCACCGCAGCCTCCACCTGCTGGGCTCCGCTGATCCTTCCGCCTCAACCTTCCAAGTAGCTGGAACTACAGGCGCGTGCTACCACGCCCAGCTAATTTTTTTGATTTATTGTAGAGATGAGGTCTCACCAAGTTGCCCAGGTGGCTCAGGCGGGCTCAGGCAATCCACTCTCCTCGGCCTCCCAAAGCATAGGATTACAGGCTGAGCCACCGAGCCCGGCCCCCTTTCCACTGTTAATGATCCTCTGGTAACATGATGTACACACCATCATACTGTTTGTTGCTTCTGTGCCTTTGTTCTTGCTGTTTTCTGTCTCCAAAGCCACTCACCATCCTTCTTCCCATAAAGCCTTTGAATATCCTGCACAGGTTTCTCCTGGTGTCTTGAAGTCTTCTGCTAGACTATAAGCTCATTAAAGCCAAAGACATACCTTAGCCAAGTGTGGTGGCACACACCTTAATCTGTTACTTGAGAGGTTGAGGAAGTTCGAGTCCAACCTGGGCAACATAGCAAGATCCCATCTCAAAAAAAAAAAAAAGATCCTGTCTTACTCATCTTCATATTGTAGATGCCTGGTATAGCGTAAAGTATGCAATAAACACTGAATTAAGAAATGGAAAGGACATTCTTGCCAAGTGGACATCCACCCTTTGCACAAACACTTTTATGTGGTTGAACAGTATGTAGTTCTTCAAATTTCACACCCCTAAATATAGGGTGGAGAATGAATTCAATTATGTGTAAAAAACGATCCAGACTAGACTCCAGTGATGTCAGAAGCAAAGCATTTCCCCAGTTATACTCTGGAGTGGTCAGGATTCTGAGGTTGACATTTTTCTTTTTTTGAGTTGGAGTCTCACTCCATCGCCCAAACTGGAGTGCGGTGGCACGCTTCCGGCCACCGCAGCCTTGATCCGCTGGGCTCCGGCGAGCCTTCTGCCTCAGCCTTCTGAGTAGCCAGAATTACAGGCACGTGCTACCACACCCAGCTGATTTTTTTTTTTTTTTAATTTATTGTAGAGATGAGGTCTTGCCAAGTTGCCCGGGTGGGTTTTGAACCCGCGGACTCAGGCAATCCACTCACCTCGGCCTCCCAAAGTGCTGGGATTACAGGCTAAGCCACCAAGCCCGGCGACATTTTTCTAGTTCTAATTCATTTTTCATAGTTCTCTTACCTCTGTCTGCAGAGTATTAGGAAGTCAGACAGGCAGCTCTCCTCCAGCGAGTCTCTATGGCTGGGTTGGTTCAGGAAATACTTAAGAAGCACATTCATGGCAAGCAGCTGTGCCTCAGTAATGAAGTAAGCAAACGAGTGTTCTTCTCACCTGCTAACTCACACACAGTATCATGGAGGAAGAATTAAATCACACTGGAAAGACTTGTCTGACATCCTTGCGCTCACGTGTGTGTGTGTGTGTGTGTGTGTGTATTCACACATACAGACGAGCAATACCATCCAAATAAGACAAAGTTTATAGGGTTAGGAAGTTGAAGGTCATTTAGGTAAGCTCCATTTGCAGGCTATTTAAAGTCAGGAGGAACAATTAAATCAATAAATAGGTAGTTTATTAATCATATTAATAACAATGATGGGTCAGATAATCAGGGATTCAGCCAACCTGGAAAGTATGGATGAAAATGAAAGGAGTCCTTTATTTCCCCTCCCCCCTTACCCTCATAGATTTTTATATCTAAATTATGTGAGAGTGATTCATACACACACCCATTACGAATCAGTATGGGAAATAATTTCAAGACCTTTGCCAGTAATGAAAAGTGCAAGTTAAGCTCATTAAGTCTTCCTTAGTGGTTATTATGTTGGCTGACCACAGAAAGCAGAGAATGTCTGGCTGAATTTTTACACCTACAGTCAAAGTTCAAGAAAACCAGCTAAGATTTCAGCTAAAAATTCAGTAAAGAAAAACAGCCAGCACCCACATAAAAATAGATACAGTTTGTATGCTGGGACTCCACCCTTTCTCCCATTCCATTTGAGACCCTGTCATGCAACCCAGGTAGAATCCTAAGGGACAGAAGGAAAAGGACACAAAGCCAGGGGGCCTTCTGGGGTCCCTGAAATCATGGGCAAAGGAGAGTCTCCTGGTCAGCAAGGCCAACTAGAACTGTGATTTTCAAATCTACAGAAGCAGAAGAGGAGAGAAAAGCCCTTGGGAAACTGCAGATGATTCTGCCTATCAGCACATCTTTCTCAGTCGATTCAGAATCACACCAACCACACTTACCCAGAATACGAGGCAACAGATTTTCCTCCCTCTCTATGCCATCACTTGAGGCAGTATTCCAGACAAGAGTACACAGTTTTCAGTGTTTTGTTTTTGTTTTTAAGCAAGGTTTAATTAAACTGCACGGCATCCAGAAAAAAGAAATATACCAAATAATCCAACCTGAGACCCGAGTATACATTTTAGAGGGAGGAAAAAAAAAAACCAATGCTATTTGGGAGAGGGAGCACTGTAATCAGAATACAACTCCAAAATAAATCATACAATAAATTATTTTTTAATGAAATGGATCCACATGCAGACAAACACACACACGTGCACACACACGTGTCATTCTAGTCTCTTATTCAGTGTTAACTGTGACTTTTCATGCTGGGTACTGTGGGAAAGGACAAAAGTTAGACATGAGAAAAGAAGGCCAGGCCCCTCTACCACCAGTGGAATGAGTTTTAAGATAATTAGAGAAGGAACCCACTAAGTTGCCAGAAACAAGAGTTGAAAGAAGGAAACAGCAGTTACCAAGGAAGATTTTAATTGCTTCAAAGAGGGAGAAGAAGAAAGCACAGAAATCTCTAACACAAGTAAAGGCACAATGAACGTGGAGTTGAATGGAACCAAACCCTTCCTTCGGATAAACAAGTTATCTTTTTTTTTTGCATGTGATTTTGAAGGTGGTTGTAATTTTGTTTCATTTTTAAGAGATGAATCTTGAAGGCAGAGCTGTAATGGCCCTCCTCTCTCCCCTCCCATTCCCTAAATTAAGGTGGCTTAACAGAAAGCCACCTTGACCACACAGCCAGGGACTGAGGTTCAATAGGGAAGGAAAGACTACAACTGGAATGTGAAGAATCGGATTTGCAGTTGACTGCAGGTTGGGTTTCCAGAAGGTTAGGCAGCTCAGTGTAGTGCTATCAAAGGGCCTCAGATGCCCTACACTCCACCTCCAGAGCTTCACAGAAGGGAAGGACCCTGGAGTCACACTTCTCCCCCACTCCTATAAGCACTCAGCCTACAGATTATTTCAAGTGATCAGGAGAATTAAAACACACCCCAACCCTGAGTTGCTCTGTAGCAAGTCTATTTACAATTTTTTTTCTCACCAATCCCTGGAGGTGAATCTGGGTTTCAAGTTGGGAAGCCACAGGGTGAGGGGATTCCCCCAGTGCAATGGCCAGTGATGAGTCTCCTTGCTTTGCCAGTTAGGAGGGCTGGGAAGAGTTCCTAGAGACCAAGCAGCCTCACATCCGTTAGACGGGGTAGCCCTAGGCTCTCTCTCTGCTGGCCTAGACTGTGAAAATGATGGGGCTCTGCAGCTGGAGCAAATCCCCATGACAGAGAAAAGCATACCTGGAATATCAAAACGCTTTGGTCCAGGTTTGGTGACCAGAGAGAAGGGGGAAGAGGGACACTAGTTAATTTAAAAACCTGGAGACCACTGCCCTGCTTCCCAGACAGAGCGGCTAAGAAACAACTATTATGTTTTTCCCACTAGGAAAAAACATCACAAAACCAAACCCACACAAGGGCTTTTAACACAGCTTCCTGATGCTTAGTTGGGCAATGTCTCTTCCTTCTGGGAAGGGAAAAGGGAGTTATTGGGACTGGGCAACAGCCTCAACATGAGACCACCCAATCTTCCACCGAAGAGACAACCCTCCACAAGCAGATAAAAAGAACAGTTTAAAAGGTGAGAGGTGTAGTGCTCTTGTAGCCAGCCCACCTTAAACCTATATTATAAGCTTTTTACAACATACAAAATAGACCAAAACTATGAGGATCACATTCCCATCTTCAATAGTAAATATACATGATAATAAATCTATTATTAACAGTGGAACCAAATAATGTATAAGGCAAAGACATTTAAACAGGTGCTGTGTCATCAACATGCTCTGAAGAAGAAAACCCACGTGACCAGATCTAGATCTGGGCCTTTTTTCACGAGGCCAAGACAACAAATATACAATCAATACCCATATGTGACACAGTCCAAATGCTGGGGAATATGAAGGGTAGCAGGTCATGGGGAGGAAGATATCAGCCCCAGTGAAAAGCTGGGGTTTGGCTTTATTTGTGATATTTTGATGCTCTATGTTTGAGTTAAGGAAAAACAAAAAAAGACACACTTTGATAACATTGTACAAAAGGCATTGACTCCCATTTCAAAAATAAATGGGAAGACTTCACAGTCAAAGTTCAGTAACTTGTCAGCATCTACCCTGGAGCTCTGCTGCAGTGTCAACTCCTGTAGCTCTCCTTTCCTCTCCACTAGCTCTGTTCACTTCAGAATACTGGGGAGACTTCCAGGAGATAACTGCTAGCAGATTAGAAAAGAACAATAAACAAAAAATGATTAGAAAGTCTGGTGACAGACCAGTCATGGTTTGTCCCAAGAGTAAATGTGGTCCAGGGGATGGTAAAGGAGAGCAGACCTCATTACAAACATCCCAAGTTGAGCCCTCCCTCACCTAGCACTGGGACAACTTGGGTTTTGCCTGACACCACACACAGATCCTTAGCCTGTGATCCAATAGATTGGGAAGGTCCCTAAGGTGGTTTAGGCCTGTGATGTGTCTGATAAAATGTTTAAACTAATTTCCCCCATCCATTCAACGAACAGTCATGGTCTCCCTGTTTTCATTCATTCCAAGCTTTGATCACAGCTTCTACACATGGTAAAAGCTGTAGCAGACCAAAGCATCTGGTGTGTCAAGCCCAGATGCCCCATCCTACCATTGGAGAAGGGGGGAAGTCCCATCTTATCATTCAACTCAGTTCTTGCCTAGACTGGGAACCTCCATTTTCTCTGTGCTCTTTAACTATGACCTGGAAGACAATGAAACATAGTGCTTGCTGCCAAGGAAGATCTACTGGACTGAGGCACACCTCACCAAAGTCTTTGTGCTTCTTGGCATAGAGGGTATCTTTGAATATCCCCAAAAATCTCTACTCACTTCTTCACCCTTCTCTACTTTCTGCAGTCCTGGGAAGATAAGGGTGGTGGAGAAAGGAAAAGGAGGAGCCTGCTCAGTCACATGGATGGGCGGTGAACTTCAGTATGAATAGGCCTTAAAGTCCTTTGTAGTCCCATAGAGTCTGTCCCTTCCACGAGGTGCTTCACCCTTCCCTTCTTTGTCATCCTGGACTGAAAGGGTTGCTGACCACTTGGGCCAGTCAGAAAAGACTGAGGCAGATTCAAGGTCATAGTTAAGGCCAAGGCCAGGGCCAAGGCCCAAGCCCTATCTTCCTATCTCCCACCAGAGGTCTTAGGGTTTGTGAATCAGGAGTGAATGATGCCCTCCGACCAAAAGTAACTTTTCTCTTGAGGGCTTGGGGTGGGGGGCAGAAGTCTGTCTCAGCCTGGCACCCTGAAGAAATGGGGCAGAGAGTCCCAGAGGACTCAAATGGTTCCTGGTCCCTTTGCTGCAGAGGAACTGACTAGCTCTAAAATGATCCTCAGTTTATTTCACCCTCTTCTTTTTATTAAATGTTAAGTTCAACTGATTAGTGTTTAGTGTTTATATCCAACTTATCCCTGGGATGGGGGTGAGGGAGTAAGAACAAAAACAAAATACCCCTAAAAATAAAGCAGACCCTTTTCCTTGCCTTTCTCCAAAGTCGACCTTTAAAACAGATCACTTCTCTGCAAACTCCTTTCCTGTTTCACTAAAGATGCTCCCCTCCCATCCAGAAGTCCTGGTCACGCCTAAATGATGGAAAATAATAAACCTGCCAAACTTCCCCACAGTGGGAATATACCCTGACCCAACAATGAGTTAGTTCATCACAACAAGGCACCTTTCCCCAAGAGGAAAGCAGGAGACACAGAAGCTTTTTTCTCATCTGGCTAGCAGGGCTTGCTAGAGGAAGGATGGATGCAGGATGTGAGACCCCCTGTCGATATGAAGAGTCCAATCACCAAGTCCAGAGACGAGATGCATAGATGGAGGTGAGCTGGGAGGACGCTTGGAGTCTAGGGGTTGGTTGCACTGGAGAAACATATTAGGAGCTCTCATGCAGGTTCAGGGGAATGGAAGGGACCATCTGAGAAGTAGAGAAGGTCCATTCTTTTCCTGAGGAACAGGACCAAGCCAGGCTTCACCTGAGAATGGGTGGCAGAGGTGGGGCTCCACGGGCAGCTGAAAAAAACAAAATAAAACCACACACATGAAGATCACCCACCAGACTCTGAACAACCCACACGTTCCTGAAATAAGATGGGCTCTTTAAGCTGACCTTCCAAATCTGTAAACTATGTTTTATTGTTGTTGTTTTAAGAAAACGAAGACGAGGAAAAGCAAATTTTAAAATAAGAATACATGCTGGGCTCGGTGGCTCAGCCTGTAATCCCGCACTTTGGGAGGCTGAGGTGAGTGGGTTGCCTGAGCCCGCGGGTTCGCGACCTGCCTGGGCAACTTGGCGAGACCTCGTCTCTACAATAAATCAAAAAATTAGCCAGGCGTGGTAGCATGCACCTGTAGTTCCAGCTACTTGGAAGGCTGAGGCGGAAGGATCACCGGAGCCCAGCAGGTCGAGGCTGCGGTGGCCGGGAGCGGCCACTGCACTCCAGTCTGGGCGACAGAGTGAGACTCCAACTCAAAAAAAAAACATACAAATTCTACATACTATGCAATTATGGAAAAACTTTTTTTACTACTATTCTCACCTCGGTTTGTTTTGCTGGGATATATTCTCTGAAAGTGTTTATATTCTTCTGGAGCAGGAAAGTCTTCTACTGGGTGGAAGGAATACTTTGACTCAAAATCATCTGCAAAAATAACAGAATATTACTTCCTATCACTCTTGCTTATGCTTCTACAGACCTCTGGCCACTGAAGACCCACCTTGCTTACTCACCTCTCACGTACTCTGATGCTCTGTGAGGGATCGCCTCACCATAACCAAGTTCCTGAGCACAGCAACTCACCCCATGGGCCTTTCACACACATCACCCCATGGGCCTTTCACACACAAAGGATGTGTTCCAAGGCTCTCCACATAAAGAGTCTTTACATCTTTCCACCAAAAATCAGGCACTTAACAGGAAAGAAGCCTAGCTGTTTGCATGGAAGCAGAAAGAAATATAATTCTGTTTCAATAACACGGTCATCTTAGGGACTGTCACCATGAGAAACTAACTGAACTAAATCCACAAATTGATAGAAGTTAACTTAAAATTGAAAATTTTTGTCCAGCTAGTGAGAGATTTGACCAATTCCTTTCTAGTCCAGGTTACCCTCACTTAGCCCTGCAACACAGTTGGGACAGCCATCCCATGGCCCCACTCCCACTATCTATGGCCTCTCCAAAACAAGGCTCACATTTTCTATATTGTGGCTTGAAAACATTCCAAAGGTTTCTACAATTAGGACTTTCTTTTTGCTTTTTTGAGTTGGAGTCTCACTCTGCCACTAGACCAGAGTGCAGTGGCACGCTCATGGCCACCTCAGCCAAGACCTGCTGGGCTCAGCCAATCCTTCCACCTCAGCCTTCCAATTAGCTGGAAGCACAGGCGCACATCATCATGTCTAGCTAATTTTTTTGATTTCTTGTAGAGACAACGTCTCACCAAGTTGCCCAGGCTGATCTTGAACCCCTGGACTCAGACAGTCCTCTCGCCTCAGCCTCCCAAAATGCTGGGATTACAGGCTTGAGCCACTGCGCCTGGCTGGGACATTTTTTAAAAGCAAAAACCTGAGCTGAGCATGGTGGTGTGCACCTGTTAATACCAGATACTCAGGAGGCTGAGGCATGAGGATTGCTTAAGCCCAGGAGTTCAAGTCCAGCCTGGGCAACACAGCAAAATACTGTCTCAAAAATGAAAAAACAAACAACAAAAAAGAAACCCTGGTCTACCTAACAGGAACAGGGAAGGAGAGCAATTATTAAAGAATCTGGGAAGCCAGGCTCAGTGGCTCAGCCTGTAATCCCGCGCCTTTGGGAGGCTGAGGTGAGTGGATTGCCTGAGCCTGCGGGTTCGAGACCCGCCTGGGCAAGCAAGACCTCATCTCTACAATAAATCAAAAAATCAGCCGGGCATGGTAGCGCGTGCCTGTAATTCCGGCTACTCGGAAGGCTGAGGCAGAAGGATCGCCGGAGCCCAGCAGGTCGAGGCTGTGGTGGCCGGGAGTGGCCACTACACTCCAGTCTGGGCGACAGAGTGAGACTCCAAGTCAAAAAAAAAAAAAAAAAAAATCATTTGCCAAGCAATCTGGGTGGATGTTCCTTGGTTTTACAAGTCTTTTACAGTGATCTTGCACTCACCTATGATACTAAAGCAACTTTTATAGTCATCTGCCCTTTTCAGATGTTTTCAAAGCATTTATTTATTTTTCATTTATGTAATACTTTTAAAGCCTTATTTCATCTATTTACATAATAAACAGTGCATTATGTAATTGTTATGATATATAAAGGCTATATATATATATATAAACAATTTTTTATTGTATAACAAAGGCAATAGACTCAAGCACATTTAGAAATAATCAGCAGGAACTCTCAGTAAGCGTACGGCTTAACCAATAAAGAGAAGAGCCTGCTAGCTTGAGTATTCAGTAGGTGAAGGGCATCTATTTCTCTCCCTCTGACATTGGTTAATCCAGAGATTTAGGTGGGTGGAGCTTGGTTAAACGAGTTTCCACTGTATTTTGTGTGCATGTATGGATATAAAACAAAGACAGTGGTAGACATCAGTTTGAAATGGTAGTACTAGATTTTGGGGGCTACATTCTAAATTGCTGATTATGTTTAAGACAGTTACAACAAGGAAATGTAGATTATAGAAAGCACTGTGCAATGATAGCTTAAAATGAAATTGGTGTTACTGGAATTTTTCATTAGATACAGTAGTGAAACAAAATGAAATGAGTACAAAGAAAAAAGTGGCAGATCCAAGGGTCTGTTGAATTACTAGAGAGATGAGTAGAGGCATTTCCTTTTGAAAATCAGATTTATATACGTCATCTCATAATTTATGCCTTCTTAAACTCCTAATGCCATCAGTTAAAATGATCATTGCTTCAAATGGAGCCCACCTACTTTCTGGCTGTGCTGAAAGCACAGCTAATTATAGCTTCTAAAATAGCCTGCATATATAGTCCATTATAACGGAAACTCGGTTATTTTCCCTTGCTGACAGGATTAGCATTGATTAGCTAGTACAGGAAGAGAATGCCAGTGGCTTTTGAGAATGCTGAGCTCCATCCTGCAGCCTGTGACTGACGGAGCTCTGGCGGGCGTGGGCAGTGGAGAAAGCGCCCAGCCTGTGGCCCAGTGACATGTTAATGGTGCCAGAGAAGGGCCAGGGGAGTCATTTGCCAGCTCATAAGAGACGGAGCAAATGTAAATGTAGCAAGTTCTCCGGCATATGGTCCTGCAGGAGTATTGGTCTCTGTCTTTGGTTTAGGAATAGCTAGTAATTGTGAAATATCCCAGGGACTCTCTTCCCTCACATGTGTTGTCCTGCTTTGCTTTGGTTATTTTAACAATGGAGAGAAATTGAACCTCTTCATACTTTTTTTTTTTTTTTGAGTTGGAGTCTCCACCAACCCACTGCAGCCTCAAGCTGCTAGGCTCAGGTGATCCTTCTGCCTCAGCCTTCCAAGTAGCCGGAACTACAAACGCGTACTACCGTGCCCAGCTAATTTTTGATTTATTGTAGAGACAAAGTCTCACCAAGTTGCCCGGGCTGGTCTTGAACCCGTGAGCTCAGGCAATCCACTTGCCTTGGCCTCCCAAAGTGCTGGGATTACAGGCTGAGCCACCAAGCCTAGCCTCTTCATACTTTTAATGGGTGTATTTTATCGCTTTTTCTTTTTAAAATTTGGAATAGTTTAAATATACAAAAAAAGGACAGTGTATTATAAACAAACATGATTTCCTTCACACTCAGAATTAACAAATGTTAACATTTGCCATATTTATCTCAGATTTCTTTAGGAAAGTAAGACATCACAGACACCACTGAAATTTTCTTTCAGTCCAGAGTGATTCTGTTTCCCCCTTTCCCTCCCAGAGGCGTCCAGTGTCTTCAAAGTGGTGTATGTCTTTTCCACCCATATTTTATATTTTTATTGCACATCTCTAATCATAAACAATATACAGGTTCCTGTTTTCAAATTTACATAATAAGTAGCTTTTGCAGTTTGTATTTTTTACCTGATTTTTTAATTTTTGAAGTCTACCCATGTTGATTTATACAAATCAAGTATAATCATATTAACATTTAAGTTCTGGTGTATCATCATATAAATATAATGTACGTATTAATTCCTCTACCAATAATCATTTAAGTGGGTTCCATTTTCTTAGGATTCTTAACAGTGCTTTAGTGAACATCTTTGTACATCTTAAAGTTTTATTTGTTTGTTTGTTTTTTGAGTCAGGGTCCCACTCTGTCACCCAGGCTGGAGAGCAGTGGCATGATCACAGCTCACCATAGCCTCGACCTCCTGGGCTCAGGCAATCCTTCCACCTCAGCCTCCAGAGTAACTGGGACTACAGGCATGTGCCACCATGCCTGGCTCATTTTTGAAAAGTTTTGTACAGATGGGGGTCTCACTGTGTTTCCCATACTGGTCTCAAAATCCTGGACTCAAACAATCCTCCTGCCTCAGCCTCCCAAAGTGCTGGAATTACAGACATAAGCCACCACACCCAGCCTATACATGTTTTTTACACAAATGTGCAAAACATTGGTGGGTATATGTCACAGAATTGTTTGGCGAAGGATAAATGATACTATGTATAGCCAAATTTCTCTCCACGGGGCTTTATAGGGGCTTATAGTTTTCTTTCCTGTATATGATATAATTTAATTTTAAGAGGTAAACTATAAAAGCAGAAATGAATATATTCTATATATTTACACAATGTAAGTAAAGGCTGTACCTGGCAATTAGGATCTTGGGGGTTTTTCAGTTAGCTGGTCCTTTATGGAGCATCTGAGTGTAGAAGCATTGTGGGAGCTTCTGGCGCAATTTGAGAGCAGGCACCATGACTGTCCTAAAAATTTTTGTGTGTAGCGCCTATAGAGAAGTGTGTGTTGATGATACAACTGATGAAATTATGTGGAAGAAATAAGGCATGGTCTCCCTCCACAGGAAATGTAGAGTCTAGCTGGGATTACACCATATACACATATGAGAAAGATAGACATTTATGAATCCAGCTAAAGTCATCAAAAATAATGTAATTTGTAGAAATAGCTTGAAAATTAAGTTGAAGCAGTACATATTGGAAAAAAGAGTGAAATAAAATCTACTCAGTGACACCATTCTTTTTTTCCCTCCTTTCCCCATCTTAGAAGAAAACATTGAGAGAATCAAGTTATTAGAGTACTCATTCAACCGACAGAAAAACAAGATAAAAGGGATAGGGAAAAGCTGGAGTCTTCTGAGCATGGATTGGGCTGAAAACATGGAGGTCAGGTGCCCAGTGGGAGACTGGGCACTCCAGATATGTCTCCAAGCCCTGCCTGTCCGCTGCTTGAACTGTTTTGCTCAACACAAGCCCGCAGTGTGTTTTTCCCAACATGCCCTATTCAGAGTTTACAGGCCTGTTTCATACCATATCATATTCAGAGATCACCAACATATGGTACTGTGCCGTAACTCTTGGGCCCGTACGATCCCTGAGCAAAGGCACATGAAAAGAAGCAGATATGTCACCAGGGGAGTTCCCAGGTATATGGCATTAAGCTTGGTCACAGCAAGCTCAGGAGTGAAGAAGTGGTTTAGCATCCCCAAAGGCTTTCAAGTAATTCCTGCCAAGCTCCAACATTTCACAGTTCACAAAGCGCCGCAGCATTTTAACTTCTTGCCAAAAGTCTCTTTATTGCCAGCAACTGAATTTTTCACCTGTGAGAATGAAATTTCTATTCCGTAATGGAAGTTGGTGGAAAGAGAGTTTGCATTTCTTCTGCTGGTCACACAGCTAGCTAGTTCTTGATCAGGCTGAAGTTTTAACCTACTGCCATTTTCTAGAGTGTGTGTGTGTGTGTGTGTGTGTGTGTGTGTGTGTGTGTTTAAGAGTGTGTTTAAGAACCAGTTTTGCTGGAGCTGCAGTGCAAACCCAGGGACATTGGTTTCATTCTGTGGATATAGCATCGGAGTGGGTTACAGAGAGTGCATGATGAAAAAAGTTAGATTTTTTCCCCCAGGATTTGAATCAAGGCCTTAAAGAGGAGAGGGAAGAATGTGCAGTGGTTGAGAGGGAAAGATCAGTGATTTGGGGGTGGTTAAGGGCTTGTAGATTTGCAGAGCTGGACCAGAGAACATACTTGAAAGAAGTGAGAAGTCTGACTGGGTGCAATGTCTCACACCTGTAATCCCAGCACTTTGGGATGCAGAGGCAAGTGGATTGCCTGAGCTCAGGGGGTTTGAGACCAGCCTGAGCAACATGACAAGACCTCATCTCTACAATAAATCAAAAAATTAGCAGGGTGTGGTGTTGTGTAACTGTGGTTCCAGCTATTTGGAATACTTAGATAGAAGGATCACCTGAGCCCAGCAGGTTGATGTTGTGGTGCCATGAGCATGCCACTGCACTCCAACCTGGGCAACAGAATGGGACTCAAAAAAAGTGAGAAGTCAGCGGGCTTGGTGGCACCTGTCTGTAGTCCCAGCTACTCTGGGGAAAGAGGCATGAGGATCGCTTGAGCCCTGGATTTTGAGGCTGCAGTGTACTATGATCGCATCTGAATAGCTGCTAGGCAACATAGTGAGACTCCATCTCTGAAATAAACTTAAAAATAAATAAATAAAATAAGAAGTGAAAAGTCAAGCTAGTGTGGGCCAGGTTGTCGGAGGGGCTTAGAGGTCTGGCAGTGGCATTTGTTTGCTGTGATGCACCATGAAAGAGGTATCATGATAGTCAAGGACAGGTGGCATGTTGAGAAGTGTCTCCAGAGTGCACTGTTTTTGCAACAGTTTGGTGTGGACAGAGTCTGGGGTAGGCTCTGTGTGGCAGAACAGTCAGGAGAAGTGAGGACTGAGGTGGAGCTGGTGTGACAGGGACCAGGAAGGGCAAGAATGCAGAGCAAGAACACGAGAACAACAGCAACAAGAAAGACGGGACCCACAACCCCCAAAGGCCTACAAGAGGACGCGGGGCCATGCATTAGAATGGAAAACTGAGACATGCTTTTGGGAAAAGGCTCTTAAATTTGGTTTAATAGAGTGGGACTTCAGGAAATACAGGTTCTTTATTTTGGGTAGAAGAATATGAGCATTGTTTTCCAATTTTCCTCTTCATAAAGGTTTACATTATTTTAGTTCCTACGACTCTGTCTGCCAGTGTTGTTAACTTACCGCTTTTTGGAAGCAAAAACCCTAACAGCACCTGTGAGACCTTGCTGGTCAAAGAGTGGTTTGGTGACCAACAGCATCAGCTTCATTAAGGGAACTTGTTTAAATGTAGAGTCACAGGCCTCACCCAGGACCACCTGAGTGAGAAATCTGCATTTCAACAAGGGAGGATTTTCGTGCATGGTAAAGTGTAAGAAGCTTTGCTTCAACACAGTGTCTTCCTGCGACTTTCAAACAAATTGTAACTTAAAAAAATGTTATGGCATATTCAGTTTTGTTGTCTGAAATGCTGTAGTAAATGCCAGGAGTACTATTTTTAAAGTGCTTAGATGATCAGTTATAGAATCGATGATTCAACAATAAATGCATATTTGTTCACTGTCAATATTTCCCCTCTAGAACATAAACTCTACGGGAAGCAGCCTTGTTTCAGGGTCTGCAATAGAGCTTGGCACATATAGGTGCTCCAAAAACATTTTTGAAGTTTCGAATAATTAAATAGATACGATTAATTATTTATTGGTATTTTAAATTACTTTTATGTTGCACATTTGAAAACTATGCCTTATGTTGATTAAAGGAGATAAAGGCTTATTCACTTACTGATGATTTGGAAAAGAAAGAAAAGTACGAAAATAGAAAAATCACCCTTACTTTCACTGTTCATAGAAAACATTTTAGGGTATTTCCTTTTGCGACTGTTTTTATGTAGTTTGTCATACTACACATATCTGTATTCTGCATTCTCATTTGTCATAATGATACAGTAACTGGCTTATTGCATATTACTATGTGCCTAGCTTCATACCAGGCATTTGAGATACTTTTCATGTTTACTTATTACACTCATGTAAGGCAGTATGGTTACAACAAATTTTCAAGTGAGGAAACATAGCTTGAGAGTTTGCATTTCTTCTGCTGGTCACACAGCTAGCTAGTACATGATCAGGTTGAAGCTTTAATCTAGGGCCATTTTCTAGAGCCATGCTTTTTCGGACACACTGGATTAAGCGTTTCCTAAGTTAGACTTTTTTTATAATATATTTTGCTATGTGAATATATCTAATTTGGCTCACAGTCTCTATTTTCAGTATTCTAGTTTTCTTATTCCTTGGTACTAGCTATAATATAATGAACATTTTTGTGTTGACATTTTTTTCTGTATTTCATTTTTCTTAGGGTAGATTCTTGGGAATATTTTAAGTATCTTGAAATATAGATAGATAGATGTAGAACCTTCCAAAAGATTTGCCTCAATTTTCATTCCCACCAAGTCACTGCAAATATTATTGTGTGTATTTGAATGCATATGGACAATCCCAGCACTTTGGTAAGCGAAAACCTGGGCAACTTGGTGACACCTCATCTCTACAATAAGCCAAAAAATTAGCCGGGGGTGGTGGTACATGACTGTAGTTGTAGCTACTTGGAAGGCTGAGGCGGAAGGATCACCTGAGCCCAACTGGTCAAGGCTGCAGTAGCCAAGGGTGTGCCACTGCACTTCAACAATGTGTCAGCCATGCTTCTGCAGAAAAAGTTCATTTAAATATGTTTCCTTTTTGTTTCAAATAATTAGACTTAAAAAAAAAATTTTATTGGAGTCTCATTCTGTTGCCCAGGTTGAAGTGCAGTGGCACACCCTTGGCCACTGCAGCCTTGACCAGTTGGGCTCAGGTGATCCTTCCGCCTCAGCCTTCCAAGTAGCTACAACTACAGTCATGTACCACTACCCCCGGCTAATTGTTTGGCTTATTGTAGAGATGAGGTGTCACCAAGTTGCCCAGGCTTTCGCTTACCAAAGTGCTGGGATTACAGGCAGGAGCCACCGTGCCTGGCAAATAATCAGATTTTTAATTCACATAATTTAATGGGGATTTGTTACTGATATGGTTAGCTTTCCCTAAATATCAGCTTCTGTTGTACATAGAATTTTAGCATGGCATTCATTCTGCCCTGCTCAAAACCTTATTTTAACAAAGTTCATTATTCCTTAAGAAGATACACATTTACACTAATACATATTTTCTCAATCTCAGAATTCCTTTTCATAAATTGTGGGATTTTTATAGTTATACAGCTTACTCATTCAATTTTAATGTGTATTCAATATCACTTGTTCTCATATCATGACATAACGTTCTTAGACTATGGTGCAGTGTTTCTTTTCTCCCTGCCTTTTTTTCTCTCCCTTTCCTTCCCTTTCTCTCTGCCTTCCTCCCTTCCTTCTTTTCCTTTTAGTTTCTTTTTTCCAGCAGGAAGGTGGATGATACAAAAGAGGGAAGCCTATGCATGTTGTAACAACAACAGCAAAACCAACCAGATGCTTGCTTCTCTGTAGCTACTTTGATGCTTATAAAACTATTGAAACAGGAATTCTCTCTTAAGCTAATATTTAGAATCATAACAAATGATTATAAAATATAACAGCTCTGTATCAGACACAAGGCCATAGAAGGGGAATTGAAAATATGAAAGATCTAACACGATCTTAGTCATTTAGCCATATTTATTTTATATATTGTGTGTTTGTTTTTATCCGAAGGGTAGCTTTGTCAGATGTAATCACAGCAGCTTTAATCTGGCAAAACAGATTTCATTATGTTATTAAAACAGAACCTCTTATGGGTAGGCTTTGTCAATTATATGTGTGATTTTTGTCATCTGGTAATACTTCTATTAGAATAGAAATAAAAACACAGCACTATAGTTTAATAATTTTCATGGGATTAATAAACCAGTGAATTTGAAAAACAAATGCATGTGTTTGCTGTCCAAAATGTATTATAAAGTTTAATTTTGAAATATTTGATAAACTGTAAGATATTACTGTATAAGATGCATAAGCAGGTAAGGCTTGTGAGAATGAATTTATTTTGTTAAAATTCAATTTTTAAGTAACTTATTTCTGACATCTTTGAATAAATGAGGTGTTCTTATGCATTGTCCTTTTTCATTTACTCTGGTTGCTCATAGCCTGAAGGCATCAGCTAGTCATGCCTGTCTGAGTAGGAAATTAAAGGCCTTTGGCATTGTGATTCGAATTTTTAAAAGAATGATAGGACATATTGAGTTAAATGCACATTTGGAGTTAAAACAGATAACATTTTTTTCTGTCTCTATTCTTCTGGAATTAAATTAGTTTTAGTGTAACTGAGAAAAAGGTAACTTTCTTTTTGTGCACTATACTGTACTGCTATTCGTTAAAAATTATATCAGTATTAAGTCTTTTAAGATAACACTTTCATAGGAATTATCAGTGATGGCTATTTTGGTTGGTTTTTTTTTTTTCTTTAGTGGCTTTTTAGGCTTGAGTTGACCATCAGTGTGTAGGACAGAAAACAAATTTGTTATTTTCTTTTTGAGTTGGAGTCTCACTCTGTTGCCCAGGCTGGAGTGCAGCTGCATGCTCATGGCCACCCCAGCATCTACCTGCTGGGCTCCAGCGATCCTTCCACCTCAGCCTTCTAAGTAGCTGGAACTACAGGCATGTGCTACCACGCCCGGTTAATTTTTTATTTATTGTAGAGATGAGGCCTTACCAAGTTGCCCAAGGCTGTTCTTGAACCCATGGGCTCAGGCAGTCCCCTTACCTCAGCCTCCCAAAGTGCTGGGATTACAGGCTTGAGCCACTGTGCCTGGCCCAAATTTGTTATTTTCTACTGTAGGATATATTCTTTGTGAAAACACTATGTAATTATCTAGCTTTTTAAGTTGTTAAACTTTTAAAATTATTGCCATAGAATGAAGATATCAATATATGATTATATGGTTCTTAAGATATGTTTGCCAACTCTGGAGAAAATTGCATAACACCATAACAAGACTCCTAGCTTAAGTTAAGAAGTTGCCTTTATAATGCCACCTTAAATACCTTTCAAAGTCCTACGGGTAAACAGTTCAAAAACTGTGGCTGTATTATAAAGTGATGTTTTAAAGAGAGCTGACGGTAAGGGCAAGAAATCATTTTAAGCATTTCATATACCCCAGAGACTCCCCAAGTATTCTTAGGCATGGAAAAGGTTTTTGTTTATTTAGACAAATTTATTATTCATTAATTTCATTCAATAAACTGTTATATAGTACCTGCTGTATGCCAGGCACTATTTTAATAAATTTATTCACTCAGGAAAGCAGCTTTACAACTTGGAAAGAAATAGGAACAATTTTACCTATCATGTAGTCACCTTAAATAGCTTAACATACAGATATTGTTCTGTTCATCGTTTGTCAGGCCATTCACTTACTCACTTACTCATGCATTCGTGCATTCATTCATTCAACAAGTACCCATTGAGAGTATTCTAGATGCTGGACCCTGTACTAGGCACCATGTGGGTGTGAGTAGTTTTCTGCAAGGCAAAGACTGAGGAGAAATGAGAGCTCAGAGGAGGGATTCCAGCCCGACCTGGGGGACCAGGAAGGGTGGCCTGGAACCAGCACCATTTGGACCAAAGCCTGGAGGCTGAGCAGGAACCATTGAGGAAAGAGGCTGGAGGTCAGTGGCCCAGGCAAGAGAGCAAGATATTCCCTTCCTGCTGTTTTTATCTTGGTTTTGAAAATGTATAGGATTATATGACCCAGCAATCACTGTTCTGGGAATATACTCGGAGGAACTCAGAGCATTCTACAGAAAAGATACCTGCACATGCATGTGCACATGCATGTTTAACGAAGCACTATTCACAGTAGCAAAAACATAGAACCAACCATGCTGCCCATTGAAATTGAACTGGATTAAAAAAAATGTGGTACATATACACTATGGAATATTACGCTGCCATAAAGAAGGACAACCATGGACTTCGCAACAACTTGAATGGATTTAGAGTCAATAATACTCAGTGATCTGTCGCAGAAACAAAGAACAGAGTACCACATGTTCTCATAAGTGGACACTTATGAGCGGACATTTACCATAATACTATAAGAAAGGGATTGACAGTAGAGGGATACTGCCGGGGGTGTAGGGGGAAGGGGTGAATAAAACATCAAGCGTACCTGACTGCAAACCAGACAAAGTGGGAACCAAAGGAGGCCCAAACTTTACCTGTATGATGTCCACTTATGTACCTCATCCTGAATTGTACCCCACATCTTTAAATAAAATAAATTAAAAACATGTTTAGGATTAAAGTAATAATGGAAAAAAATAAAGATGGAAACATTTCATATTTTCCCTGTTATTGTCTGGAGGCAGACTTAGTTTTATGTGGCTATTTTCTTTCTTAACTATCCACTTACTAGTCTGTTATATTAATTAAACTGGTTATTTCCAACTCAAGAACTCATTTGTTAGTTAGAAGATGGGGCACTCAGGGTCAGACGGTTTTGCCTGGCCTTCATTTTGCTTTCTCTGTCTTTTCTTTCCTCCCTCCTCCCAGGCCTGAGTGGCTGGGTGTTGGGCTACCAGTTGGGACTCAGAGGGGTAGCACCAGGCCCTCCAGGATGCTGGCCCCTCAACCTCCCGCCCTAGACAAAACACTCACATCCTCTGCCCTGTTAACCATTTCCCTTTTGTCATTGTTCCCATAATCTCACTCCACCCCCTACCTTAATTTCCCATGTTTTAAGGGATACCCCTACATCTGCTTGCTTTTCCTTTGCTGGATACCAAAGACAAGCTAAAAGTGAAATTTTGTCTTGGTTATCTGGTTATGGAACCTGTCTGTATTTCAAATTACCTCAGTGGCTTTGAGGGATATTTTGCTATACACAGGGAATGCATTCTTAATGTATATGCACCATAGAAATGCATCAGTCAGAGCAATTGTCCATAGGTAGGACGGGATCGAGGGCCTAGTTGTTATTTTTTTCAGGGCACCTCTTAGAGTGGCTCATTATTGATCTACTTGTAGGCAGTTACTACTTCAAGCTGTAGAAACAGGCCATCAAGTCTTCTGCTTTATTCTATCCCTATATGGGGAGGAGACTCAGAGTTGACCTGTCCCCGAAAATCCTGATGTGTCTTACCTATAATAAGCTAATAACTTCACTACTTCCAGGGAAAGTCTTTCATGGCTTCTTGGCACCAGCTGGTAAATTGTAGTCTTTTTTTGTTAAGATGCAAGGCTCTGTCACAAACGGTTAACAAAACAGAAGTAAACAGTAAGAAATGACAGTGGTTATGAGTGCAAACATCGCCTCATACACAGGGACTGTGGTCTCTGGGGACTGGTGTCCCTCCTGGCCTGAGGTGCCTCTGACCTGCAGGGGTGCCTGGGTCAAGCTGGTGGTGGCTACAGACTCCCATATCCCCAAGAAGGGTGGGCACACGATAAAAACAAGTCTGAACAGAAAACTGGGTCTATTCTAAACACTTGTAAATCAAACATGTATAAACTAAATGGTTTTGATAATCAATGTTTTTAGAGACATGCTGTCCTTTCCATAAAAAGTTCCCCCTAAGGTCATGCTCTGAATGATGTCCGAAAAGAAAATAAAATCTTTCCATGAATTCCCCCACTGCTATCTTCTGATAAATAAGCACGTTAATTTTTTATTAGTGAACTTAGTTTCATAGGTCCATATATCTGGTAGCCTTTTTTTGGTCCTGTGAAAGACAGTCTTTCAGATGAATTAGGAAGTATGGATTTTGGAGGACATGGCTGATTGGTTCATTAAACAGACATGTGTTGAGAGCCTGTTATACTCTGGGGTCTGTCCTTGGTAGTCAGGACAGCAGCATGTTGCAGAGGTGGGCTCCCCAATCTCAGCTTCAAGTTGTTCAAACAAGCAAACAAATAATGAGACAAATATCAAGTAGTTAGTAAGTGCTCTGCAGAGAATTAAAATGTGATGTGCTAGAGAATGATTGGAGATATCTTTATATATCCTGTTTAGTAAGAATACTAGAGAAGAGATGACAAGTATCCTTTTTCACATTTCATCAAATGTGTTTGAGGGGGCCTCATTGGTCTACAAAAAATATGGTGGCAAGGGGTAACTTTGTGAGTCAAGGTAACAATCATTTACCCACTTTCCATCGCTGTTATAAGGGTTATTTGGACTGTCTTTCCAGCTTCACAGTATGCTCTGTGAAGAGCAGGAATATTCTCGTTCATCTTGGAGTCTCTAGTGCATAGCACCATGCCTACTGTGCACCTGGTGATCAGTAAATTTTGCATGGATGAATGGAAGAAAACTAGATGCACTGGAGTTTTTCCTGTAGCACGAGGTGTGGAAAAGGTCACTTTTCATTTATTTTAAACTGAGGAACATTTTCTGGTTATGATTTGGATGTGTAATTTTATTTTTTTAGTTTTATTTTTTTCTAATTTTTATTTTAAATATGTGGTGTACAATTCTGGGTTAGGTATAGAAATGGTCATTGTATAAGTAAAGTTTGGGCCTCACTTTGGTCCCCTCTTCACCTGGTTTGAGATCAGGTACCCTTATTGATGAAGTATGCCTGCCTTCCCCCTACCCCCTGCCCCCTGCCCCGGCAGTTTCTGACTACTGCCAATCCCTTTCTTATAGTATTATGATAATTGGATGTGTGATTTTAAAGTTAAGTATCTTGACTTTTTAAAAACACATTTTTGTTATTTTTTAAAAGAAAGTATACAGTGTTTTCTTAGATAACTTTGCTGATGGTGGCAAGGAGCCACCTGCAAAGCCATAATTTATGTCTTTGACAGTGAATTATGTTATTTTTGTTTGATCTGATTTCTTAATCACCCTCCTAATTATTTGGCTTGGATAGAGTTGACATTTTAATCCTTCACTGATCACCTCAGAGTCAGCTGTGTACTATGGGAGGCCAGAGAACTGGCAATTTATCATGGTTTCTTAGAAGATGCGGAGCAGTGGAATGCCCAGGATTTGGAGCTGGGTAACCTCTTGTCTCAGGCCTATTGGAAGGATGAGACCTAATGAATGGTATTACCGCAGCAGTGATTTAACGCTTTCTGAAAACCAGAGGTAATGAATTTTATTTTGTAAGCTAATTTGTATCAGGATTCAAAAGGGAACATCCCACAGAGGCTGTCCAATCATATATGAGACCTCAAGGGAGTGGATCTATAAGTAACACATAAAGGAAGAACTTGGAGGACTTTTTTTTTTTTTTTAAAGACAGAATCTCAATCTGTTGCCCTGACTAGAGTGCAGTGGTGCCATCATAGCTCACTGCAGCCTTGAGTTCCAGGGCCCAAGTGATCCTTTCACCTCAGCCTCCTGAGAAGCTGGGACTACAAGCACATGACACCTGTCTGGCTAATTAAAAACTTTTTTTTTGTAGAGATGGGATCTTGCTGTGTTGCCCAGGCTGGTCTCGAACTCCTGGCCTCAAGCAGTCCTCTCACTTTGGACTCCCAGAGTATTAGGATTACAGGCATGAGACACCATGCCCAGCCTGGAGTATTTTTAAAGTAAAATGCTTTTAGGATAAATCAGATTTTTTTTCCTTTTGAAAAATATCCTTAATAACAATTGTGAATCATCCAGAAAAGCCCTTTAAATAACCCTTTTCATATTTTACTTTCATTGGCTACCATATGAGGGAACGGGGTACTTTTCTTCTTAGACATCTGGTCTAGAGTTTTCCATTTATCACTTCCAAAACACCTTTTCCTTTTCTGCATATGAGCGATGCTCTCTTTAATAAACATTTGTTGAACTAATGCTGCATGAACCAGGTGCTGAAAACATCACTGTCCGTCCTTGCTATCATAATCTCAGTAGAGATAAACCTTTCATTCTCTTTAGTCAGTTAGTGCTAAGTGCTTTTATGCTCTTCATCATTAGCTGACTAGACATGACTTCTGTTATTGTTTGCAACATCTTCAAATTAAGAGTGAGAACTCCACGTTGCTCCCATAATAGTTTCCTGTCTGAATGGCGTTAAAAAGGTAAGTTCAATATATTTGAAAAACATAGTTCACTGCTGAAGCACCAAATTAATCCTATTTATTGATTGTTACCACAGTGTACTCAAGTTAGAGAACTTGAAATACAGTACAGTGAAAATGGAGATGATAGCCCAGGAACCACAGATACAAGATAGGTGAGGCCGTCAGTGTCCCAAGAAATTGAGACATTTCAAGGCTTTATTTAACACTGATGTTTACATGTTCAAAGCACGTATTGTTAGTTTTTAACTGAGCCCTCATCAAATTCCTTGTTATAAAGCCTTTTGTTTATTGTTTTACTTGGCAGAGTGGGGAGGAGTTAGCTAGGTAGAGGAAAGATTTCATTATAAAAAGGAAAAACATCTTAAGAAGAGAATTCATTGTTCACATAGCAAGAAAATGTGTGACCTTCTTTCTTTTATTTTTTTGAGTTGTCGCCCAGGCTGGAGTGCAGTGGCACAAGTACAGCTCACTGCAGCCTTGACCTGCTGTGCTCAGGTGATCCTTCTGCCTCAGCCTCTTTAGTAGCTGGGACTAAAGGCAAATACCACCACCCCCAGCTATTTTATTTTATTTTATTTTTTGCAGGGACAAGATCTCTCTATGTTGTACAGGCTGGTCTCAAACTCCTGGACCCAAGCAATCTTCTCACCTCAGTCTTGCAAAATGCTGGGATTATAGACGTGAGCCACTGTACTAGACTTTTATTTATTTTTTTTTTGAAGGGGATACATTAAAAATTTTAGTTATACTACTCATACAGATAATAGAAAAAGCAATCCACAAATCATTTGTTTTGGGGAAAAAAATCAGAAACTGTCTTGGGAAATAATCTCATACAAGTAATATGTGCTCTCTCTTGCTCTCTGTCTCTCTCTACTTCTGGTAGGTCCAGCTCTCTGTTAGCCGTGTGCTGAGGGTGCCTTGGCCACAGCTGGGCACAGCAATGCCCCCCGCTTGCTGCTCAATGTAACTCATTCCAACGGTAGCGGGGTTTGGCTGTTTTGATGTTGAATTGCCTCATTATTCTTTTTAGTTGGCTGGATGATACATTCTGTTGAGAAATTGTATCGAAGCCACAGCTGAATCACAGGGAGTATTTAGAACAAGTAAATTGGCTTAAATGATGCATTTTTCTCTCTAACAGGGGTGTAAATGTTGGGGGACTGTCTCTAGTGACAATATGAAAACAGAGATGACAATTAGAGCAGTATTAGTCGTGACTGTTTATTCTCCCACATACATACACTTTGCACTGAAAAAACACCCTCAGTCTTCCTGCCCCTCAGAACAAATATTTTCATTTTTCATTATCCATATGTTTTGAAACATAGTATACACAGAACTTCTGTTTTTACATTAAATTCTATCAGAGGCATTTTTTTAGGTTATAATAATATTGCATCTGGTTATTTTATGAATCATTTATTGTAGACAATTTTTTCCATTAAACTTTTTCAAAAATTGTGGTAAAACATGAATAACAACATTTGTTATCTTAGCACTTTATAGGTGCACAGTTCAGTAATGTTGAGTGAATTCACATTGTTTTGCAACCAATCACCAGAACTCGTTTCATTTTGCAAAACTCAGCTCTATACCCATTAAAAAACAGCTCTCCATTCCTTTCCCCACCCTGAGCCCTTGGCAACTACCATTCTCTTTTCTGTCTCTATAGGAATTTGACTTCCATACGTGCTTCATTTAAGTGAAATCATGTAGTATTTATCTTTTTGTAACTGGCTTATTTCGCTTAGTGTAATGTCCTCGAGGCTCATCTGTATTGTAGCATATGCCAGTATTTCCTTTTGTTTGAGGCTGAATAGTATTCCATTTTGTGTATATACTACATTTTGTTTCTCCATTCATCCATCAGTGGACACTTGGGTTGCTTCCACCATTGGGCTATTGTGAATAATGTTGCTATGAACATGGGTATACAATTACCTATGTGAGTTCCTGCTTTCATTTCTTTTGGACATACTCCCAGAATCGGAATTGCTAGATGATATGGTAATTCTAAGTTTTTGAGAAATTGCTATACTGTTTTCCATAGTGGCTGTGCCATCTTACGGTCCCACCAGCGGTACACAAGGGTTCCAGTTTCTCCACATCATTTATAACACTTGTTATTTTGATAGCCATTATCCTAATGGATGTGAGGTAGTATCCCATTGTGGTTTTGATTTGTATTTCTCTAGTGATTAGTGATGTTGAACATCTGTTCATGAGCTTGTTAGCCATTTGTTTATCTTCTTTGGAGAAATGCTTGTTCAAGTCTTTTGCCCATTTTTAAATTGGCTTTTTTTGTTATTGAATTGTAGGAGCTCTTTATATATTCTAGATATTAACTTGTCAGATATATGATTGGCATCTATTTCTCCCATTTCATAGAAAATTCATTGGCTGATTGCCTTTTACTTTGTTGATTGTGTTCTTTGAGGCATAGAAGTTTTAAATTTTGATATAGTTCAATTTGTCTTTACTTTTGTTACCTGTGCTTTTGGTATTATATTGAAGAAATCATTACCAAGCCCAATGTCACAAGCCTTTTCCCCTATTGAGACAGTCTGTTAAAACCCAGTTTTTCCCTCTTCTAGATAATGTTGCTACACATTGCTCCATGCACATAATTTTCTTGGTATTGTTTTACTTTGCTTTCAGAAAGAAAGAGGAAATACCAAACCAGTTTTGTCTTCTTAAAGCCCATTTTTGATGATACCCAGCAAAGCAGAGGCTATCACTTGTCCTGTTGGCAAAAATTGTGTTTCTGAAGGCAGGGACTAAAGCGTCTAGCGAACATTCAGTACTGCCTTTTGTGCTAATTGTACATAGTAAACGCCAGTGGTCCTCTGGGACTGTGATTTTTGAAATAGCATGGGTCACAGAAAAGGCAGAGCTCCCATTAAGAGCAGCGGGGGTGAATTCAGGCAGTTTTTCTCTGACCCTCAGATCTGGGATCTCGGGGCTGCAGTAAAAGATATAGATGACAGCGTGGGTTCAGGTGGCCCTGGATTTTCTTAGAAATCCACAAGGGTTCAGACTCTCCACACATTAGGAGGGGAGGAAAGTCATTTTGGAGAATTCTTCTAAGAACTTAACATTAAATAATTGCAGAACGTTTTCAGAAAAATCAAAGAAAGGCTTATACTTCTAGCCATTTGCTATTTTGGGCAAGAAAATTGCATTTCAAGAAGGATATTCAGTTAGGGACTGTCTTGTAATTATGCTTACTTATCGAATGGAGAATTATTCCTTTGCAAACCAAATATACACATTCCCTTCCACTATATTTCAAGGGAAAAAAATCTTTATCAGCTCAATTTTTAATGTCCTGGGAGGCTAAGGCTGGAGGATTACTTAAGGCCAGGAGTTTGAGACCAGTCAAAGTAACATAGGGAGACCCCATTTCTACAAAATATTAGCTAGATATGGTGGTGTGTGTCTGCAGTACTAGCTACCTGGGGCAAGAGGATCCCTTGCACCCAGAGTTCAAAGCTGCAGTGAGCTATGGTTGCACCACTGCATTCCAGCCTGCGCAACAGAGTGAGACCCTGTCTCAAAACAAAACAAAAATTTTCATAGCAATGTGGGTGAATGTGGGAATAGATGATCAATAGCTTTCTTTTATTCTCAACTGTTTTTTTACCTTTGGGTGACACATTATACAGAGAGAAAAATTTAGAGCCATTTTATTACTGGTGGTTAATTTTCAAAAAACAAAACGCGGTGACCATAAGAAGCCCTTTCATCGGAGGATTTCAAAAGACACCTTACCTTTGGGGAAACATTTTTATTTGTATATTTGCTTCTTAACTTTTTATTTTGAAAAATTTCGTACGTCTTCCAAAGTACATGGAATAGATGAATGAATTCTGATGTTCCAGTGTCAATAATTATAAAGTCATGGTCAATCTTGCTTTATCTATACTTCTGTCCACTTTTAATTCCTTTACCTCAAATTATTTTGAAGTGAATTCCAGCCAACACACCATTTCATCTGTAAATACTTTGATATGTACCTCTAAATAATAGTAAATCCTTTGAAATGTAGCCCCAGTAGCATTGCCACACCTGTAAAAATGAATACCAATTCATTAACATAATCAAATATTCATCAGTGATCAGTTATCTTTTTTCCCTTTTTGATATCTTTCTCTTCTTCATAAGGAAAAACTTATATAGAGTAAAGAATTTTTACAGTGTGAACAGCAGAGTAGCTCTCATTGAAAGAGTTATAAGATATTTTCAGCACTCCAATATCCTTCCAGGGGCTCTTTCTTGGCCGATATTCCTCCAAAAGTAACTACTGTTGGGACCTCTGTCATCATTAGAAGTCAGAATAGCAGTCTTGAACTTTATATAAATGGAATCATTCGTATATACTATTTTGTATCAAACTTCCTTCACTCAACATTATGTTCATGAGATTAATGCATGTTATTGCACTTAACACTAGTTTTTTATTTTTTATTTTTCCGTAGCTGTGAACTATTCCATTGAATGCATTTGCTGCAATTACTGGATTCATTCTACTGTTCTACTGTTGACAGACATTTTGAACTATTTCCAGTTTGAGGTTACGAGGGACAACACTGCTATTAACATACTGTACGGGTCTTTGGGAGAGCATAATCATTCTGTTCTGTTGTGGAGCTTACGGGGTCATAGAGTAGGCGTGTGTTTAGTTTTAGTAGACACTGATAAATAATGTGTGAGGGTTCAGTTGCTTTACATCCTCACTAACATTTGGTTTTGTCAGTTCTTTAAATTATGGACAATCTGATTAAGTCTTGATATCTGGTAGTATAAGTCTCCAGCTTTGTCTTCAAATTTGATTTGGCTATTCTAAATGTTTTACTTTTGCATATAAAAATTTTAAATTAAATTTTTTACCCCCTTTCCTGCACAAACACAGCGTGGATTTTGCTTAGAATTGCCTTGACTCTGTATTTCAATTTAAGAGAAATTAACAGCAATATTGAGTTTTTCAATGTATCTCTTTATTTAGGTTAGTGTTTCACAACTTGGGGTCAGTTTTGCCTCCCAGAGGACATTTGACATGTGACATTTTGATTGTCACATCTTTGTTGGAGGGTTGGTGTGTGCTGCTGGTATCTTGTGGGTAAAGGACAGGAATTGTGCTCAACGTTGTACCGGGTGCAAGACAGCTCCACACAAAGAATTATCCAGGGCCGGGCTCGGTGGCTCAGTCTGTAATCCCAGTGCTTTGGGAGGCCTAGGTGAGTGGATTGCCTGAGCCCGTGGGTTCAAGACCCACCCGGGCAACTTGATGAGACCTCATCTCTACAATAAACAAAAAATTAGCCAGGCATGGTAGCATGCGCCTTTAATTCTGGCTACTAGGAAGGCTGAGGCCAAAGGATTGCCAGAGCCCAGCGGGTCGAGGCTGCGGTGGCTGGGAGCGTGTCACTGCACTCCAGTGTGGGTGACAGAGTGAGACTCCAACTCAAAAAAAAAAAAAAGTATGCCCTGAAAATCTACTATGGTGGCACAATAAAAAACACTGCCAGGCCCACAGAAGACATGCAAATTGGGATCTCTGGCCTTC
>CAUYQG010047728.1:0-65863 GCA_963574415.1 Tarsius wallacei
TAGTGTGAGAAAGGTTAGAATATAATAGCTCAGGACTACAAGTTAAGCAGACTATGTACATGTGGAAGTTTTTTTGTTTTGTTTTGTTTTGTTTTTCAAGCCATGCTAAATTAAGAGACTTCATTGTAGGGTTTGGTAACATTCCTTGTCAAGGAAATTACATTCTTTAAAATAATATTCAGGTCAGGCTTGGTGGCTCAGCCTATAATCCCACACTTTGCGAGGCTGAGGTGAGTGAATTGCCTGAGCTTGCGGGTTCGAGACCTGCCTGGGGAACTTGGTGAGACCTCATCTCTACAATAAATCAAAACGTAGCTGGGCATGGTAGCGCGCGCCTGTAGTTCCAGCTACTTGGAAGGCTGAGGCGGAAGGATCGCCGGAGCCCAGCAGGTCGAGGCTGTGGTGGCCGGGAGCGGCCACTGCACTCTAGTCTGGGCGACGGAGTGAGACTCCAACTCAAAACAAAACAAAACAAAACAAAACATAAACAAAATAATATTCTAGTAAGGGATGACGGAGAGAAACTGATCCCCTTTTTAATGTTTTGTTCTTCTACAATTTCTTTTATTTCTGAACACCTAAAGGTTGCATTATTTCCATATCAGGAAGTCATTGTTTGGCCAGAATATTAGGCAGATAAAAATGATGAGAAGATTATTATAATATAAAAAAATTGTGGATCTTGATAATCTTTTATAAGAAGCAGAATGAAAAAATTAGTAAAAAGCAATTCTCATCTAACAGATGATGTTCATAATAGAATAAATCTTCTCATTATGTCTTATCAAATAAATTTTAAATATGAATATCAGATTTCATGCTTACCGTTGTATGTTAAAGTCATATGTTTTCACTTGAAAACTTGCCTTTTTCTTCTCTTCTTCCCTCACTCTCCCTCCCCTTACCCTTCCTTTTTCATTTATTTTCCTCTTTGCTATCCTCTGTCTTTTCCGTGAACTGGTCCTCAAACACCATTCTCCCTGCAGCTTTCGCCAGAAGAAGGGTATGTTTCTGCTAAGGAAGATTCCTTTCTCTACCCACCACACTCCTGCGAGGAAGAAGGGCTGACAGACAAAGCCCTCTTTAAGGCTGACTTGGCTCTGGTTAGTGGCCACAACTTTTCAAGCTTTCTCTCAGAAAAAATCTGTGTCTTACTTTGCCTTTCAAAATATCCCGAAGAAGTCTTACTCTTTTCTTTGTTCATTACATTTTGGAAGGGTTAGCATGTTCTCTCCAACTCAGATGGTTCTCACTATTGAAAATGCAAAGAAAAACCATAGTAAATATGAAAAATATGTGTTGGGTTTGTGGGGAAAATTGAATTAGCTGTGCATTGTGCCAACATGTAGAGTTAATCTTTACATTATATCTACAGTTGCTGGAGCACTTGTTTGCTCTAATTTCATACTTGGGTATTTCTAGACTTTAACTATTTTCAACATTCGGTCATATGTTAGCGTTTTTGCTACCCTTTAATGAGGTAACAGGTATGCTTTTTTCATTAGATATTGATAGTGTGAAAGCCATATAAATTGGTTCAGTTATGAAGTACACAAATATTTTCCAGACATGTAAAATTCATGTTTTCTATAAATACATTTATGTAAACATTGATTTAAATTTAAAATTAAAGTTTTATTTCTGCATGATCTATTCACTGGAATACAAATATTTGGAGCCACTCTGCCCTTAAGAACCTTGCTTATCTGGTAGAGGGCACAATACTACCTCAATAGTTAAAGGATAAAACTAAATGCCAGACATAAATATACCAAAGACATTTATGCAATGTAAATATAACAAATTGTACCTCCTGTTCACAGCACTCCTACCATGAGAGCTAGGTTTCTGACTTAACTTTTCTGGGGGACAAACGTTGTCCAATGTCACTAGAAAGGAATATGCCTGCTTTGTAAATGCTTGCTTTAGTATTGTTAGAGAGGATTATAACCTACCACATTCTTCGTTATGTGATTTCGTTATGCGACTGATTGTACACATCCTGCTTTAAACCGGAGTGTGAATTATTTTTTTGATTGCATATGCATTTTGGAATCCTAAGTTTGGGAGCGGCAATTATTTTCATTAATATTTTTAAATTACAGGCTCTTGAAAACAGCCATTTGGAAGTCTTGTGTATGTTATAATAAATGCAGTCATTTCACACTATAATAATTAACATACCAGATAACTTTTGACCCTACTGTCCATAGGCGTTATGCTAGCATTTCAAAACTAGATAGCTTAGTGTACAATGAACTACATAAGGTACTATGATGTTAAGTTGTACCCAGCCATAGCAGATTCTTTTTGAAATGTCACAGGACACAAATACTATATATCATTGTTTTTAAAGTACCCCAAGAAATAATATTCTCTCTAGAGTTGACATAACTTCCTTGAACACTGTTAAATGAATGCCAATCAAAAAGATTAGTTCTACTTTTTTTGTAGCTTAGAATCTTATCATGGTCATGTGTGTACTGGGTCTTTCCCTAACTAGCTAAACTATCTAATCTTGGTTTGGTCACTCAGCTTCTCTGGGGCCAGTGTTTTATCTCTAAAGTAAATGAATAAACAAATCGATTGTTATGATCTCCCCTGAGAGTCTAAGTTATCAGCAATAGGTGTACCAATTACATTGAGGTGTTCTTTCTATAATGTTACTTAAAACAAATATTTACTGTAATTCATGACACAAGGCTTAGTTAATCTTATCATTTAGATTGTTGTGCATGATGCACATTGTTAAATGACTTGCTAATGAATTTGAACATGTAACTGAAATACATTATTAGCCCTATAAAATATATTTGAAAAGAAGATCACTTTGGAATGGCTCACCTGGAATTTTAATAGGTTTTTACAGAATGTAAGTTGGTATAACGTTATAATGCTTCTAATGTTTCCTGGATAAACATGTTCAGTTGAAATTACAAAGAAATAGAACATGTGAGATTTTGCCAAGATAGACAGAAAATACTGGAAATATCAGAGAAGAGTGGTATTTATTTCTGTTCCGCCCATTCTAAAGTATGACTGTGATTGAATTGCAAGAAGAACTTTAAGTTCAGTCTGGCTTAATACTTTCTCTTGATCCTAGTACAGAAGATAGAAATAGGATTATTAGAGCCTGTGCAGTGAAGTTCTCTAACTCACTCTATATGAGTTTTTTAACAGAAGTTTAAAACTTAAAACTTCACCATAACCAGATCATAATTAGGCCCCTTGTTTGTTAGTATAATTTTAGCATGAAATCACAGATTTTCTTTTTGGTTTGTGCATCTCGAATGGTTTTAAAATCTAGTTCAAGATAATTTAAACAAAATATATAGTTTTAGTGTGGTTTACAAATATGTAGTTGCCTTGCCGCCTTTTTGAATAACAGTTTAATTTTAGTTGAATAGGAGAAGATGACCTCATTCATTTTATTATAAAATTGTAAGAGTTGCGTGTGTGAACTGGAAAAAAGTAACTTTCTCTAACTTAATGGAATTGTTTATGCTTAGAATCAGTCCAAGGCCTTTGTTAATTGTTACCTTTAGCCCTTTTATTTGATAGAATAAAAGAACCTTGCATGCCAGCATCTTCTGCTGCAGGTGAGCCGCCGTCCTTGTTCTGCTGCATTAGGTAGTCTCTGATGTGTCGGAGAGTGTGAAGAGGGTATGGTAGAAGACAGAACAGACAAAAGAATGATGCAGTATGCCTTTTAGTCCCAAGCGAAGACTGTTTGTCATATATGTAACAGCATTCCCAACTGATATTATTGTCTCGCTTCTAGGTGGACATAAATGATGCTGACTTGGTTGATGAATCCACACTTGAGTCTCAGTACTCCCCAGACAATGACAGCGTCTACTCCACCCAAGCCTCTATTTTATCTCTTCATGGCAGTGCTTGTGGCGATGGCCTGAACTATGGTCCTTCCCTTCCATCGTCTCCTCCTAAGGTACAAAGGATATGCCGTTTCATTTGTGGGAAAGCCTTGTGCATAATTTTTCAGAGGTCAGCGCTTATCAGGAGTCGTGGCAGTAATATATTAGAAACATTATGTGTCTCCAATCATGACTTTATTGCCAGATTAAGGTACCATTTCATTTAGCTGGTGTTTGGGTAGCCTTTAGACTACTAGGGACTGTTTAATGTCTCAGACAGAATGACAGACACAAAGGTTTAAAGCTCTGATTAGGGTTTGCATGTCAGAAAGAAAAATATTAAGGTCATGTATAGTCCATTGCCTTGTTAGAGTCTGGTGTGGCCATGTGCTCTTTGAACCATGACTGTCACCATGCTTCCTGGCTTTGGTCCCCCTCCCCCACCTAGGGGAGGTGAATCTTCTCTCTCTTCTCTTTCTCTCTCTAATTGACTTTTAAATAAACTTTTCTTTCTTAAAAAAAAAAAGGTTATGTATTTCTCAAATTGTGTGTTTAGCAGTATCTACTTTGGAAAAAATAACAAGGATAACTTTATTTGCTTAATGGTTTTAAGACTGACATCTATGCAGAGTTGGATAGTAAAGGATTTTTTGCATTAATTTAACATTTACTAGCTAAGTTAAACTTAATGCTGTCATATGTTTTTATAGAAAATGATGCCAAATAATACTTTACATAAAAATCACAGTGAATGGCAAAGTATGTATATGTCACTGGATATGAATGAAGAGTTTAGTTACTCTTTGACATATCTGTGCCACGTATGGTTTAGAAATAGAGTATTGGCAAAAATGCCCCAACTCTGTTCATTTTCTTGGTGACATACTCTATAATGTTCAGTAAGTAATATTTTAAAACCTGTCCAAGCTTTTGGGTGTGAACTGGTATCTTACTATTTTAATTTGGATTTCCTGATTACTAGTGAGAATGAATCTTTTTTGTGATATTGGCCTTTTGACTTTAACTTTTCATCAATGATCTCTTCATATCTTTTTACCATTTTTATATTGGATTGCTCATTGTTATTTTGGTTAGTTGAAGTTGTTGATGTTTTTTGGAATTTGATACACAAAGCAATTCAATATATTTATATTTTATATGTGTGTACATATATGTAGTAAAATCTAAAAATGTGTGGACACGATGCTTCTCAACTGCAGGAAAGAAGTCATCTGTTGAGAAAAAAAGGGAATTTATCTGCATCTCTGATACATTATATCATTTTAAGAAGAGAGATTGAAGAAAATAGGGCAAAATGTTTCTATCTGTTCAATTTTGGCAGAGTTGTATATATAGGCTATATTTTCTTTACTTCTATATGTTGGACATATATACAAATAAACACTAAGCATTAAGATACAAAGACTGGATAGCATTTTTTTCTTAAATATATGAAATGTGTATTTTCGCATACACTGAATTCAGTGGGAGGGGGCCTGTGTTTATGAATAAGCTGAAAAGTAGGATTTGTATGGGTCTAGCACCGTTTTCCTTCTTTCCTGGCAAACAAGAAAGTTTTCTGGCCAGAGCATTTTTAAAGCATCTTCTTTTATGATCAAGGCACACCTGTTATCCTTGCGGACGATGCTGGGCAACCTCCTTGAAGTGGTTTGCAAGGTAGCATCTTGAGTGGGGCAGCTGCCTCCCTCACCACACCTGAGACTGTCTGGCTAGCTGCGTCCTGTCTGGAATGTGTTCAGTCTTCACTGGCCTCAGGGCTGGAAGCCGAGTTCCTCTCCTAATGGAGTCTCCTAATCCACAGTATTGCACACGTCTTCTTGCCAGTGGGACAGATTGCATTGTTTAACTTAGTAATTATTACTTAAAGGGATTACACAATCTGCGTACAGAGAAGCATCTATTTTACAGGGCAAATGCTGGCTGTATACAGCACAACATATTGGCTTACTGAAGTCTGTTTGCCTCCCTTCCCCCCCCCTTCCCAAGCAGTTTACTCTTTTGTTGAAGCAAATTTTGGCAAGCTGGCCTATCAACTGAAATATTTAAGCTACAAAACAACAAAGAAGACATTAATGAGGGCATTTTAAAACACATTATGAAACTCCTGTGTGCTTTCAGTTTTCTTAGAAAGTGGGACTATTCCTGCAACATGGTAAATCTCTGCAACATTTTTTGGGGGTTGGCAACCTTTTAGTACCTAGATTTTGACCTAAAAATTGCATTTGAATAAAATATATATAATGCATTTATCTGGTTTCTTTGCACTAGATTTATCTTAAAAGGACACACTGACGATTTGCGATAAAATTTAGAAATAACAAGTTTTTAAAAATGTGAACTCACCTCAGGGCTGTTTAACTTATAAAATAAAACCATATGGTACATAATGCTTAAGAAGAACAAAGATGCCTCTGTACCGATCTGAAAGAAGGATAAAATAGGGTGTGAAGATCTAAGCAACTCCTTAGGTTTTTGACTTTGCTAGATATGTAATAATCTCGAAGTCTTAAATGGCAACTGGAAATGGACAACTACTTTTACCTGTCTGGTCTTTTGACCTTGGTCAGGTGTGCTACTAGAAGGTGTAGAAGCTTATCATCCAGTACACAGACTCCTCATAAAGGGAGGCGTTGCTCTTCAGGGCAGACCTAGGACTGTGCAGCGACTTAAACACCAACGGGCGATAGTCATACACTGGGTCTCCTCTTTACAAAATTCTCTCATGTAGGGGTCATTCTCCTTTTTTTTTTAAATGCATTTGCTTAATTTGATTAATTATAATTCAAGGGCATAAGGGAAATAACCATTATTCAAGAACCTGAAAAATATACCCACTTCCATGATATTTGGTTTAATAGAGGCACCTCATTGAAATGTGGATTTTTAAAGGCAACATAGCTAGAGCCAGTGTTTTTCTTTTCCCTTCTCATTTTTCTATGTTTTGATTTTTTTAATTGATTTTTTATTTCACTTTCCTCATCGCCTCCAAAGACATGACAAAATGCAGAAATAATTACTTTTCAAGCTTAAATGTTTATAGACTTTTGTTTAAAAACTTAGCATGGCATTTGGGGAGAAGGTGCTTGCTTTTTTTTCTTTAATTTTGACTTTAAAATACAACCAATAAAGATTTCATCGCTATTAAAGTTTCCCCTTCTACACCTTATCTACACTCCAGCACGCTGCCCTCCCGCATACACCCATGCGCTCACTCTCGAGAACCAGGGATGAAATTGTTCCCAGTGTGGTTTATGTCCTTCATTCTTGAATGTTGATTCTGCCAAGACATGCCTTCTTTGCACCTTGCGCACCAAACACAGTTAATGGATTCCATGATTTAAAATAATCTGTGTAGTCTCACAAATACCCACAAATGTCACTTTCTGGCAGGAAATATTGCTACATTCACTTTCATGTTTAGAATGTCGATACTGTTTCTTATTGTCTTTTTGGAGAAGGACTTAGGATCAAGAATTAATTAAATCACTCATCGCCACAATGAAGAGTGATTGTGAAAGTCTTAGTGACAAAATGGGTGACTTTCAGAAGTGGAAAAGGTACTGCCTTTTCCCTCAAATAGGGTCAGTGTATAAACAATAAAGTGAATCTTATCACAGAGAGAGTGGGAGGACAGTTGTGTTTGTAGTGTATATATATTTTTTCTTTTTAAAAAGAGTTTATTTTATTTTAAAGATGTGAGGTATAATTCAGGGTTCAGTATACAAGTGGTCATTGTACAGGTAAAGTTTGGGCTTCCCTTTGGTCCTCACATTGCCTGGTTTGAGATCAAGTACGCTTATTGATGTTGTGTACCTTCCCTGACCACCCCCCTCAGTATTTTCCCGTCACTGCCAATCCCTTTCTTATAGTATTATGATAAGTGTTCAAGGTCTGCTTATGAGTGAGAACATGTGGTACTCAGTTCTTTGTTTCTGGGATAGATCACAGGCTAGAAGAGACTGGGGTATATTTTTTAAGACATCATAAGAATTATGTTAGACTGCTTATTGAAGAAAAGCAGATGGTGGCTAGTGGAGGTTTAAGTATTTAGCTAGTCTATGTAAATATATTATCTGGGTAAATCGTGTGCCCAAGTCTAACCTTATCTATGCATTGCACTTAGGAAACAGAGCTGGTTTCTAGTATATTTGACATTTTAATTTAACTTCTTTCCCAGTTTTTTCCCGAGGAAAGAGTATATCAAGTGGAAGCAAATATTAATATGGATTTTTGAAGTACTTCAGTTTAGATGTCAAGTTGCACTGGGAAATTGTAGAGTTATTTTTGTACATCTTATGGGGGAGGAACTGTTTTTCTTTTAGATCCATAAGACTTTTAAAAATAAAACTGAGTTGGTTGTTCAGCAACCAGAAACGTTTCTGAAGTGGGCGTATGTTGTCTACTGTGTTGATTAGCTCTTTCTTTTCTGTGTGTCTGTGTTAACTCCTTCATGAATAATGCATAGAACTTTCTGTTATACCATTTACAGTAAACCTCAGTTAACAAGAGCGACTTGACCTCTTTTTCTGATGAAAAGCAGTTTCGATTGTTGTCTTTATTTCAGCCATGGGGGAGATGATTTCCTGCAAATTATTGTAATTAATTTAGTAATACAGAAGCTAACCAATTCTGTAATAACATACCGTTATTTTTCATAAGAATAAAATAATCAAGTTGAGTGAGTGAGCCAACAGGTTTTAGTTTAGATTTTGGGGGTCTGGAGGATGATACCTTCCTATAACGTGTTTCTGAAGGTACTATAGACTATAGAATTGTTTGTGTGATATTCCTGCTTTCCTCAATTCCTTGTACCAGGAATATTTGATAATTCTGGAGAGATGATAACTTGCATCGAAGAAAAGGAGTATAATAAATTATGTTAGAGCAATTAATCATCCATTCAGAAAAAGAGGAAAAGAGACCTATATCTCACACTTTGCCCTGAATATATCTAGATGATTAAAATCTAATAGATGAAAAATACTAGAAAGCATTTTATTTTACTTTGTGTGGAAGAAGAACTTATTAGTAATATATAAATGACAACTTTGATTACATAATGATCTTAACTTCTGCGTGAAAATATACTACGTATACAAACTTAAAAAAAGACAAATGACAGACTGGGAGAATATTTGCAGTATATGTCACAAAGCCTGTATATTCAGAATATGTCAATGACACAAAAACTATTCTTTTCCACGGATACCTATAAATGCCTATAAAATAGTTTTCTCTTGGAGGCTGTTGTGAATCTAAATCAATTAATGTCATACTTTTTATGCTCTTGATTTCATAGTAAATAGGAACTTCAAACTGATTCGGAAGTATCAGTTATTTCCTTCTCTATGGAATTTGAACTCTGATAAAAAGTTGGATAAATTATATGAAGACAGTGTTCACAGAATACATTCAAGTGGCGTGTTCTGCTAAATTGTCAGGAGCACATGTAGTGGAAGAGTAATGAATATATTTCCTACAAGTCATATTGCTAAATGAATCTAGGGTTGGCAAGGTTAGCTAGTAGGTATTCTCATTCTCCTTCTGTGAGAGAAAATTAAAAGACAATTTGGCAATATATACCAGCATTTTACATGAGCTTTTCATGTGACCTACCACTGCAGATGTAGAGGTTGCTAGTAAATACCTCCTCACACATGTGCACAAAGATGTGTAATATAAATAACAGCAGTAGCTAACAATTATTGGGTATTTTCTCTGAAGTCAGACCTGTTTTTAGTACTTTGTGGATGTTAACTCTCTCTTTCCTCCCAGTCTGATGTTGGGTCCTATTATTTCCCCCCAGTTAATAGATGAGGGAGCCAAGGCACAGAGTGAAATAACTTCTCAAAGCTCTAACAGTGAACTCATGGTGAAGCCAAGGTCTGAACTCAGGTAGCTGGCTCCAGAGTCTGTACTCCACTGTCTTTCATTGAAGTTGCCTTCTTTTCTTTTCTTTTTTTTACTGATACGGGAAGTTCTCACATCAAGATATACTACTTACTGTATGGTTCTGTTTAGTTTTGTTAAACATGTATGTATATGTACATGCTTGCATATGTATGTACATGTGTACTCATATTGATATATTATGCAAACGCAATAAAAAAATTCTGATGTATAAACACTTGACCAATACCGGCCAGTTTTACTAGGGATGAGAATGAAAGTAGGAGTCATAGCGAGGACTTCTATCTTGTACTCTGTGTGCATACACAATATATGTCTGTATCTAGACTGTTTTATGTGACAATGTATACGTATTCTACTTTTGTACTTTAAAAATATCAAAAAAGAATTGAAGGGAAAACTGATATGTGTATTCAGTAGTAGTTGGTGAAGCAACTGCTTGACCAAAGCACATAAATGATGCAATGTATATGTTGTAAGTAGATACATGCATTTATACGGACTTACAAAATTTTAAAGTTTCAGGGAGTTGTAGAATTTGTCTGATAGAAAGCCAAAAGAGGTTCTGTGATATACAGATTGTCAGTAACAACTCCTGGATTCAAACATATATTTATTTTATGACAATCCATCTTAGTATTCCTTCTGTTATATCTTATAGAATATTTATGCAAATTGTTTCTATAATAATCAAAACTATAAGGCTTCCTATTGTTCTATAAATGCATGTTAAAATAATTTGCTCTTGGAGGCATTTGTGAATCTAGATCAATTAATGTCATTCTTTTTATGATCTTATAACAAATAGGGGCTTCAAACTGTAAATGAGCTACACTTTAAGAGAGATTTGGAAGTACAGATTATTTGCCTTTCTATGTAATATGGACCTGAATAATTTGTGGATAGAACATAGCATTGTATCTAAATGATCTTATGTACAGTATATTGTATAACTCAGTAAAACATGAGATGCATAATTTGGAGGAAGCGTATTCATAAGTATTTACAAAAACAAAGATGTGGAAAGTCTGCTAAACAAATAATTTAAAATGTTTGTTAATACTTTTTGAGTAATAATGATGTTTTGTTTTCACTAAATAATTGTTCATTAAGAAGTGGGATTATAAAATACATTGATATAATTTTGGTCACAATTTTTTAATTTTTTGTGATCCTTAAATCATCAGGATGTTACTGAAAATTCTTCTGATTCAGTACTTGATCTGCATATGTCCTTGGAGGAACTATACACCCAGAATCTCCTGCAGAGACAGGATAAGAATCTACCTTCCATAGACATGAGCATGAGGCCTGCTTCCAACTTTACCATAAATGATTATACACCTGCAAACGCTACTGAACAACAGTATGAATGTGAAAACCCAGTAACGTGGACTGAACCTCAGCTACCAAGTGAAGTTATATCAAGTCCAGAACTTTCTTCTCCTGTGCTACCTGATTTAACTGGAAAGGTAATATTTTAAAGATAATGGTTTGTGTTTTATGATGATATAGCAGACAGTGAAGGGTTAGAGTATTCTGGCTGGTCACTTCGTTTGGAATAAGTGCTTGCCGATGCTGAGATTTTCAAAAGGCAACCCGTGAACTTGTTTGGGTTATAGGTTCTTGCTAAATAAAGCACAACCAACTAGAGAACATGCATGATGTTGAAATCACACTCCAAAGTCTTGTTTTCTTGTCCATATGACTTGTTTTGCTTTCTTTCAGAACTCCGAGTACTTGATTGAACAGAGTTCCCTGGCCTCTAATGCTGAGTGTACCATGCTCCAAAATGTTTCCAAAGAATCTTTTGGAAGGACTATTATGATAGCAAAAGGCAATTCTAGCCTAGGTAAGATTCTGCATTTTCTACATACCCCCACTCCCCCACCCCCTTAACCAGGGGAAATATTGAACATGGTGGACTTCAGTATTTGTTGTAGATAAGAAAAAAGATGTTAGAACTTCTCCTGTAGTTTTTATGGTTTTTCTTTGTGTCCTCATTCTTTCTGAAATGGTTCACAGGTTTGTTTACTTCATACGAGCACAGAACCTTCATTCTCTTAATTATTTCAAAGTATTCACAAGCCTCATTTACGTTCAAGTACAAGATATATGAATTGTTTCTGTATGATACAGCAAATCAGAAAAGAAATTCTTAGCAAATGAAAAGTCAGCAATTTGGAATTCTCAATTCTTTGGAAAAGTAAATTATTAGTTTCTTTGAATGTTACCAGTTATGCGTAAGTCACTTTCTATTTAAATTCTTTCATTCACTGAAATAAAGACTAAAAAGACAGGCAGGTGTGCCACCACCAAAATGTAAATGCAAGTTATTCAGTAGTTCTTCCCAGGTGGCAGGATTTCTGTGTCCTTTGTTACCCATAAAATATTCCAGCTGGCTAATAGTACAAAACCCTCTGAGTTGGGCAGAGACTTCCTGTAGAAATAAAATCCTAATTACAATAGCTAAAACTGTGTCAAGACAGAGCATTTTTGTTCTCTCACTGAGTTAGACAGTTACAGGATGCAGCCTGTTCTGATTGCTTGGCACTGATAAACAAGGTGATGGACCAGTTGCCCTGAATGCCCAAATACAGCCCAAGGCTCTCTGGTCAGCTTAATACGAGATCCTGTTCCTTCTAGGAACTATGCAACCGACACACTTGACATTGGTGTCTTATGGCAGGGTCTTATTCCTTGCTAAGTGTGAGACTTGGCAGAGGCATCTAGCCATGCTTAATTGGTGAGTGGGATCCCAGCATCTGTCGCTTAGATTTTGTTCCATTTGATGGTGATGGAGTACTACCAATAGCAGCTAAACAGGGAATTATAGCAGAAAATTTCTACTTTGTTGTAATATTTCTTATATATATTGCATTTAATATGCCGATATAAAACTTGAACTCCAGAACTTTCTGCAACTCATTAATTATGTGACAGGTTAAAGATAATCTAAGCCATACTAGAATCAATTTATCTACGATTGCAGTATTTCTCAAACAATGCTACTTAAAATACGAATTCTGTAGGATGTTAATACGAATTACAAATGGGTTCCAAGTTTAAAAGTTTGAGATGTGATAAATTTTCGAAGACAATTTTCTGTTTGTATTACTTCTCAGTATCTTTTTGTTTGTTTGTTTGTTTTGTTTACCTGTTTGTTTTTGAGTCTCACTCTGTTGCCCAGACTGAAGTGCAGTGGCACGCTCACGGTCACTGCAGCCTTGACCTGCTGGGCTCAGGTGATCCTTCCGCCTCAGCCTTCAAGTAGCTGGAACCACAGGTGTGCACCACCAAGCCCAGCTAATGTTTTGATGTATTGTAGAGCTGAGGTCTCGCCAAGTATCCCAGGCTGATCTCAAGCCCCTGGGCTCAGGCAATCCTCTTGCTTCAGCCTCCCAAAGTGCTGGAATGACAGGCGTGAGCCACAACGCCCGGCCTACTTCTCAGTATCTTTGATATTCCAATTGTGCATTGTAGATCTTGAAGAAGAGGATCTTGAAGAAGAATGTGGCATTTCTCACCTTTAATTGACTATAGGACTCATTTTTGTTGAACAAGTCATAAGACAGATTTTGCAAAGCCCATTTGAAAAACGTGTGCTTAAGAGAGTAAGCTCATTGATATTTTAAATCCCAAAGACATTAATTTTAACATATTATGATAGATACCCATGTGCTATGATAGATACCCATGTAGGACCCTGGAAGCTTGAAAAGAGAGAATGGCTAATCCATGCTTGCTGAGTGGGGATGAGTTTAGAAGAGCTTCAGGGAGGAGGAGATGTTTGATTTAGGTCTTGAAAGGGGAGTAGATTCTTAGCACATAGTTGAGGAATTGGAAGAAGTTGGAAGCTGCTAGAAGTAAGGCAGAGAGATGTGAAACATTACTGAAGCCTGTTTGGTATGAATGAAGTACAGTGTGATGTCTGGCACGGTATGAGCTCAAGGGACGAGAGGTGGGAGACAGCTGCTGGACGGGTTTGTGTGTGGGACACAGGACTTCTGGTTGCGGTCCTCTCCTGCCTTGAGCTCCTGGAGGCAGTGAGGGCTGAGGTCATGACCAGATTCGTGTTTTAAGAGAGTCACTCAGCATAGGGTGACATTAGATTGGAAACAGTTAAAAGGCTCTTGTAAGAGCCATGGTTTGAGTGCATCTGATCTTACAATGTGGCCATTTGTGTTGCTCACCTATTTGTAGTTGACTGTTGAATTTCAAAGATTTTATTCTTCTATATGAGAAATGCAGTTATATGAATTTTCTTGTTTGTTCTGTTAATACTGTGTGTCAAGATGCACTGATTTTTTTTTTATTATGGTACAATAATATATAACATAAAATTGATGACCGTTTAATCATTTTAAGTGTACATTTCTGTGGCTTTACGTACATTCACCATCACCATGGTTATGCAACCATCACCATCATCCATCTCCTGAACTTTTTCATCTTCTGTAACTAAAACTGCGTCCATAAAACAGAAGCTCCCCATTCCCCTCTCCTCCAGGCCCCTGTCAACCTCCATTCTTTTTTCTGTCTCTATGAATTTGAGTTTATGACGTACTTCATATAAGTGGAATCATACGACCTTTTTCCTTTTGTGACTGGGTTATTTCACAAAGCATAATCTCTTCAGGATTCATTCATGTTGCAGCATGTGTCAGAATGTGCTTCTTTTTTAAGGCTGAATGATACTTCATTGTCTGTGTACACTACATTTTTTAAATCGATTCATCTATTGATGGACACTTGGATTGCTTCCACTTTTGTTTTTAAATTTTGATATAAAGGAGACTTCCTGATGGAAATTGAAACTGGCAACCAATTTCTTATCAAAACCCTGAATGCCCATGCCATAAGAGATAAGATAGGCAAGCTTTTCATCAAATTGAAAAGCTTCTGCAAAGCAAAAAAAAAAAACCATCATGAGAGTGGGGAGACAGCTCACGGACTGGGAAAAAATATTTGCCAACTGTATATCTGACAAAGGCCTAACATCTAGGATCTCAAACATGCTGAAAGGAAAAAAAAAATAGCCCTATTACAAAGTGGGCAAAAGATACGAACAGACACTTCTCAAAAGAAGACATACGAGCAGCCAATAGATACATGAAAAAATGCTCAGCCTCACTAATCATCAAAGAAATGTAAATTAAAACCTCACTGAGATACTACCTAACTCCAATTAGGATTGCCATCATCAATAACTCAAAAAACAACAGATACTGGAGAGTATGTGGTGAAAAGGAAATACCTCTACACTGTTGGTGGCAGTGTAAACTAGTACAACCTCTATGGAAAACAGTGTGGCAATTCCTAAGAGATCTAAAATCATTCTTCCATACAACCCCGCAGTCCCCCTTCTGGGAATATACCTGGAAGAACTCAAATCACTCTGTGAAAAAGATACCTGCACCTACATGTCTGTTGCAGCGTTATTCACAATAGCAAAAATGTGAAACTAACCATGCTGCCCATTGAAAGTAGACTGGATTAAAAAAAATGTAGTACGTATATACAATGGAATATTATGTAACCACAAAGAAAGCACAAAACTATGAACTTTACAGCAATCCAGATGGACTTAGAGTCTACCATACTGAGTGATCTATCACAAAAACAAAGAAGTGAGTACCACATGTTGTCACTCATAAGCAGACCTTGAACAATTATCAAATACTATAGGAAAGGAACTGACAGTAGTGGGAAACTGCCGGGGACAGGGGAAATACTCAATTAATAGAAGTACCTGACCTCAAACCAGGTGAAGTGGGAACCAAAGTGAGACCCAAACTTTACCTGTACATTGAACATTTGTATACCTAACCCTGAATTGTACCATCTTTAAAATAAAAATTTAAAAAATTGATATAAAAATATCCTAGGTCAATTAGATTCTTGGGAAAAAACAGTGAAATTCCTTTCTTTCTATCATATTTAAAAATCAGTTTAAATCTCAATAGCTTGATTTTAAAATTAAAGTATAAAAAGAGCACTTTAATTTGTTGTGTGAGAGTCAAACATTTATGTGTAAAGTCACAACATAAGATTAGTTTACCATTCAAACTGTATTTAAAAGTATGAGTAATTATTAGTTTTACTTTTCTCCTTCCTTTTCATTATTTCTGTATGCCCAATTTTCCCTGACTGTTTGATTTCCTGGGACCCAGCGAAATTTCTCTGGCATTTTGGAATTCAAATTTATAGCAGCTAAGGCAAGAATCTTCCTCTATTATCTTGCTTAACAGAAGATGTTCAATGTTCACATTTTGACAGCAATTATAATAACTAAATGCAAAGGAATCTTGAAAAACCTATGTAAAATATTAAAATAATTTGAGTAAATCTTTCAGCTTTAATATAGATGTGTTGCCCTTACAGCTTGAAATAACAAAAGTGTGATAGATAATATTTTAGGAAATCTAGATAGAAGCTTGCTTTGTGTTGGTAAAAAAGTATATTACGAAGGGGTCTATCAGTGAGCTCATTTTCTTTTCTTTTTTTTTGAATCGGAGTCTCACCCAAGCTGGAGTGCAGTGGCATGCTCGTGGCCACCGCTGCCTCAACCTGCTGGGCCTTCCTCCTCAGTCTTCCAAGTAGCTGGAACTACAGGCGCGTGCTACCACACCCAGCTAATTTTTGATTTACTGTAGAGACGAGGTCTCGCCAAGTTGCCTGGGCAGGTCTCGAACCCACGGGCTCGGGCAGTCCACTCACCTCAGCCTCCCAAAGTGCTGGGATTACAGGCGGAGACACGGAGCCCGGCGAGCTCATTTTCTTAGATTCATAATCTCCCCTTAATCAGCTGTATGGGTTGTCTACTGTTTTAGCTTTGTGGACAATTTTTTTTCTCTCTAATGTTTACCAGAAGAAATTATTAATAAATGACAGGTTACTGTAAAAACTATCATAATCCATTTTTAATATCATAAATCACTTAAAGAAAAAACTTTGTTAAACTTAGGATGAGGATATTATATACAGATATATACATGTATGTACACATGTACATAGTAACCTTTAAAAAAATCTAATCTTGATGATTTTGATAGGCCTGTGGTCCACTGATTCAAGATATAGCATTAGGACTTTACGATTTAAACACACACACACACACACACACACACACTCACTCAAGTTTTTTGGGGGAGGGATGGGGAAAAGGAAAAGAAGGTATTATCTCCCTTCACTGATTAAATACAGAAGCCTAGACAGATTCAGGAACTTATCTGAAGGTACTCAACCCTGAAAGCGTTGAGTCGCCCTGGCATGGTGTTACTTCCAAGTACTTCCAGCTACTTGGAAGGCTGAGGCAGAAGGATTGTCTGAGCCCAGCAGGTCGAGGCTGCAGTGGCTGTGAGCGTGCCACTGTATTTCAGCCTGGGTGACAGAGTGGGACTCCGCCCCCCACCCCCCCAAAAAAAGAAGTAGAGTCAATACTCAAACCTTAATCTGTCTCTGGTTCTCTCACACCATCTAATACATTCAATATTTGAATATTTGAGTTACCCAAGGACACATCATGATTGTTGTAATAACAAACTTCATTTTGAAGCTGAATTAGGATGTGCATTTAGTCTTTAGAGAGCGATATAACTTTGATGTGGGACAGAGATCCATTTTAAATATATCCTGTGAGTTATATTTTTAGTTTTGCAAATACACTTTACTGGGTCAGGTACTTTGATAGGTACTTATATATGTTTCTCAATTATTTAAACAATCCTAAGCGTCAATGTTATTATTTCCATTTGACAGATGGGTAAACCGAGGCCCTGTATGAGGTGAAGTCAGCTGCCCAAGCTCATACTGCTCGGAAGTGGTAGAACTCAGATTTATAACCAGTTCCCTGGTTCCACAGTACATGATTTAGGCTACTCTTCCTTACTTCTTCCAAGAAAAAGCTTGAGAGATCTTTCAAGTTGCAATCAAAATCTAGTTAGTAGATATCACTTCAGAGTTGTTGAACCTTGAACATTTTTATTTGGCGAAAGGAAAGTATAAGCTCAGCTCACTGATGTCAACTTCTTGGTTTATATGATTTACATGACCTGACAGCCTTAATAGCTGAGAATTGTGAGTTAAATGTACTATTAAAAGTGACTTCGGAGGACATGTCAGCCACAGCTCATGATGACGTGTTTCATGTCTATGGCTTGCCTTGTTTGTAGACTGCATGGTGCTACTGAGAACAAAAAGATGAGTTAGAGTCTTAATGTGAATCATTTAGTTAATTTTTAACACACATTTCACATGTTTTTATTTTAACGAAGTACGGTTGTTTGGTGGGTCTTGGTGGGAACGGTGGGTGTATCAATACAAACTAGAGTGCTTTTTGAGACATTTAAGGGCCAGCCATTTGCTCGTAAGAAACCCACCTGACATGGTGTCTTGTCTTATGGTACACAGAGGTGTCTTCTTAATAACATTACATTTTAAAAAAATGTTAATAGGAGTCTTAGTGGCATGTTTTAAATACATCTGATAATGTTTCACTTCCATCAGAAAACGATAACTAGGAGCTGGGTTGCCCATATGGAGGCATGAAATATTAGGCTGGAAACATCAGAATCGTTCTTTAAAATGTTTGAAATATCATATCTAATTTGGTATGACTGGAATTAATATTTGGAAAGACGTCATGTTTTTTTTAAACACATAAAAACCTAAAAAGGAACTTGTGACTTCTGTCAAAGAAAGTTTTTATAAATACCCCGAGAGCTTTATATCTCTCCTTCCTTGTTTAATTCTGTAGTCTTGTTTTGGAAGAAACTTTTAGCACTTCAAGTTGTTACATTATTTTTGCAAAGTTTTCAACATGATTTTAAAGACTTTGTGTTTTGAAAGACAAGAGTAGAGTTAGGATAGGATATGAAGGGAAAATTAACTCAGAGTCTGTTGAGAAAACCTTTTTGAGGAAGTGATATTGGAGAGAGAGAGAGAGAGAGAGAGAGAGAGAGAGAGAGAGTTTGCTGTGCAAGAGCTACAGACAGAGGGTGTCAGGCAAAGAATTCCAGCTGAGTGAAGACTGGATGTATTTCTGAAAGAAGGTTGTGGCAGGAACTCAGGGAGCCAAGAAGGACACAAAGGAAGAGTGTGCATGCTGGGAGGGCCGGGGCACTGGTGACTAATAGACTGTGCCAAGCAAGTGTATTATATTGTTAGCGTTATAGGAAGCTATTAAAGAATTGCAACCAAGAGACTGATGGGATGTGATTTGTCTTTTTTCGAATGGTCTCTCTGTCTATGCTGAGAAGAATGCATTGAAGGAGACAACATTGGGAGACAGGCGACCTGTTCAAAAGGAAGCTTTAGCAAAAAGTGAAGCAAGAGAAGGTGCTGGCTTGGTCTAGGGTTATACATAAATGCATTGACGATAAATTTCAGTGATAAAAATGACAGGACTCGGTGTCGGGTTAATTATGAGGGATGAGAGAGAGGCACAAATCAAGAACGAGTCCAGTGTTCCTGCTTTGAATGATGGAGAGTGGTATGTAGTGCCATTTACCAAAAGGAGAAGAAAAATGGAGAAACCAGGGAGGATGAGACATTTCGTGTTCAGTTGTGTACATACTAAGATTGCGTTTTCTGTGAGACATCCAGAGGACACGTCAAAGGGCAATTAAATATTCAAATTGGGAGTTTATGGGAAATTCGGAGACAAAATGGGAATAAAGTTACATATCAGTTCATTTCAGTAGACTACTATGCATGCAGGCACTGTAATAGGCTGTGGGTATGAAGACTACAATACACGCTTCTTGGTGTTAGGAATTCTGTGCTACCCTCTGTTTCTTAAGCAGCCAGCATAGTATTGGCAAATAGTAACCATGTAGTAAATAGATTCTGAAGAAATGTCTAGAAGCAAGGTGATAGCAGATAGTTTCTTAATTTGTAGAAGTGATTTTCCATTTGTGTTTCTGTTTCTTATTTTGTCTTCTTTTTAATGTGTTAAAGATGAATTGCTGTTGTAAAAGTAACTTGATAACTGCCATAGTAGTCTCCCTGAAAGAACTTTCTATTTAAGGGGATGACACATCAGAAAGTCTAAATGACATTCATTTCACAAGTATAGACTTGTTTCATTTCTAATGTATTCGACACGGAGAATTTTATTCTATATACAATTTCACAAACATTTGAAAGATTATTTGAAAAACTTTTTCATTCTAAATGCTTTTTTCTTTTTTCTAAAATGCTACTCCTGTATTTTTAATTATAAATCATCGAGATTATTAAATTCAAATCAAAATGTATTTGAAAATTGTGTAGTTGACGGATATCTGCATTCCCCTTTCCCGCAGGGATGACAGTAAGTGCTAATAAAGACGGCTTGGGGATGATTGTTCGAAGTATTATTCATGGTGGTGCCATTAGTCGAGATGGCCGTATTGCCGTGGGGGACTGCGTCTTGTCCATTAATGAAGAGTCTACCATCAGTGTAACCAATGCCCAGGCACGAGCTATGTTGAGAAGACACTCTCTCATTGGGCCCAACATAAAGTAAGTACCATTCGGACCCCAGTTTGGCTTGGGAACTTCAGGAAATCCCATTAGCTAATCAAAGTAGCTTTTTTTCAGAACATACTTCTGTTTGAAATACAAACGTTATCACATAGTTATTCAACATAAACTGCTCAAGAATTATAATATTTTTGAGTAGCTCTGGATTGCAAGGATAGTCTCTTTTAAGATAACAGCGTTGGAATTTTGAAAACATGTTGCTTTTTGTTTTTTATTTTACTTTTTCGGTGATTTCTGCAACTCTGGATGTGAGAGATGAGATGACACTCACAGAGCTGAGGTTCCACTCTTAGAAAAAAGTGCTTTGGCCTCAATATAAGGGAGTATACCCTACCTAATGGACCATCATGAATTGTAGAACCAAGCAAAGAGACCAGACATGATGAAGACCACATAGAACATTGCCCATCTGACTCTTAACTTACCTTTTCTTGAATTATCTCATGATGCAAAGGGTTCACCAATAAGTTGGTGTAGTCTAAGTGTACCTCATGTAGGATATTTTGTTGGGAAATGCTTACAATTTCCCATAATCCCATAATATATTAAATGCATGGCATGTATGTGGTTTGGTTTTAAGGCACTAAATATTCCTTGAGCCAAGATAAAAATCAGTTCATGACTTTATCATCACACCTCATCAAATCCTCTGGCATTAATCACCGAATAGTTATGTTTGATGTTTGAGGGATAAAATGGTAAAATAAGAGCTCAGGGAAAGATTGTTTACCTTCCATTGAAGTAATGATCACTAGTATGGGAGACTTTTGTATTCATGTTATTTTACTGACTGTATTCTGTATTACTGGTTCTTTTGTAAAGTATGTGTTGCCAGAGCTTAGGTAACAAAAGTTATATTTACAATCTGTTTTTCATTCTGCCATTAATAAAAAGCAGAAAAGTCTATACCATGTGGAATGGATTCTGTTGTCTTATATAAAAGAAGTATTGTTTTTAGGCAAAATCTTCACTAATGGGCTCTTTTATATTTTTGTGTGCCTGTTGGACTTTTGTTTTACAGTTGAGCAGATCCCTAATTATAATAATTGGAGCAAAAGTGAACACCATTAAAAATGTCAGTCCCCTTACCATAAGAAAAGAGAAACTTTCAATGCTTTCCTCACCACTTGTGGTCATTATTCTTTCTTTTTACTTAAAAGATGGATGATACAGATCAACATGGAGACTGTGTATTTATCGCAAGGGTTTTCATTTACATGGATTAAATGCAGCGTCACATGCAGATGGCTTAGTAACCGATCGCTTGGTTTCTTGTGCCGTGATGTGCGTGTTATACTTTGTACACTGATCCAAGTCCCCTGCCTACTCTTTGGCACCAGCACCGCAACTGGTGCTTGGTGCGAGCCTTACCCCTCAGCTCCGATGTACTGCAGAACTTTAAAAGTGATCAGAAAATAAGACCATGGTGACACCAGTTTCGCCTAAGTCATGCATCTGGTCAGCTCCAGAAAACTTCCGAGGCATATTTTCAAGCTCAAAATCTTTTTTCCCATTTCCTCATTTGTGTGTGTGCGTGTGTGTATGTGTGTGTTTTCCCCCTCCCCACCTGCTGATGTAGCAGAATTTACTCAGTCATGTAGATAGCAGGTTTATTATGACCGTGAAGGGTATCTGGAGAGTTAACTATGTAAGTAATTGGCTTTAGGACCTCAGGAGGCAAAATTTATTACAGAACCTTATATTTTTTTTAAGAAAGCAGGATTTATTGAGAGGACAGAAAAGCTCCCTCAGTGGGAAGGGACCCAAAAGGGTTCCAGAACCTTACATTTTTAAAAAGGAAAAATTCTAGAACCTTCTCTTCTCTGGAAATCAATCTCTCACAGGCATGAAAGCACACACACACTTCAAGCATACTCACATAACATGCTGATTTCTTCTCAAGTGTCTTACTAATGCTGTGATGCAGATGGTTGTATAGCTTGACTTATTGAGTACATGTCAGAAATTAAAATCATCCTTACCATAGTCCTTTATCATTAAAGAAATATTGGATGATAAAATGCAAATATTCGGCCATTTACATTGTCCATGGCTGAGCAACTTGTTCTGTGCATTTTGCATGAAGCAGTCTTAGCCCTGTCTCCTTCCTATCACTTGCCTTACAGGAAGCAAAAAGTTAGAATTGCCTCGCAGGCTATGTGAATTAATATCACCAAAAGGAAAGTCTGGTTCTTCCAGTATTCTGAATGGAGCTGTAACGTTGCCTCTGGCCCATTAAGCTTTTTGCTCATTACTGGGGTCTCGGCTCCGTCCACCTCTCTTTCTCATTATTTCTCATAATGATCCCTGCTTCATCTGGGTGGTGACGGAGGGGCGCATTGTAGAGACTTAGAAAAAAGGACACTGGGTCAGTTACGTAATCGATTGGATTCAGGGAAAGCATTGTTTCTTGAAACAGTGTACTGAGTTTCTTTCTCTTTTTTGCCACTTACAATAGATAGCTAGGAACTTTGTGCAGTGTGTGTGTGTGTGTGTGTGTGGTGTTTGCACGTATGCGTGCACGCACTCACACTCATGCATGCCTGGGTAGTTAATTTGAGTTTCAAGAGTTCAAGAACAGCCATTTTAAGTTCCAGGTTTCATTATTTTCTATGGAAAACCAGATGTGAAGCCTCACCGGAAAGCATTCTGTTTCACTTCTCACTCCACCTTGCCAGGAGCTCTTATATTTCTGTAATAATAGTCAGGGTTTTGTGCTTAGCAGCAGCTGCTTATAACATCTGCCAGATAATTACCGAGCTGAATCAGAATTCACCTGCCTTAACCTAAAGTGTGGGATGAATTTCTGATCAAGGAATAAAAGATTGATTGCAGTTACATTTTTCCATGCTTGTTAATAATCACTGCTATAGACACCAGTGAAGAGCAGATGCTTTTCTGGGGGAGGTGTAGCTGGGAGGGAGGTGGGGGGGAGAACAACCAGGAGCACCCACTTTTAACTGCATATGTATGCATCTCACATTCAGCACAAGACATTAACATTTGTTAACACTATTGTAAAAAGATGCCACGGCGTATGCTTCACATTCTAGATTTTCTGCAGCACCTGCTGACGGTCGAGCCCCCTTTTATGTGTGAGTATCGGTGATTCAAAACCTCATTATGGCTGTGTGTTACAACTTGTCTGTGAAAACCATTTTGTGCTTTTGTACCGTCCCAATGCAGGGATGGATCCAGATAGAGATTCTCAGTGTATGCATTTGGGATTGTTTTCTTCATTTAAATAAGAACACGAAACCCAACAGAGCTATGAGGTTGTTACGTTTTCACATGGCACTGGTGATTGTGAACTCATTTGAAAATCATATTTTCCAATTCCTAAGCTCTCGAGCTCCTTTGTGAGGGAATGATCCTGTCTGCACGGGCAGACGCCGTCTCTGCATTAATGGCCATGTCACAGTTCGGCATGGCATTAGTATACGGATGGTATTCTTTTTTCTTGTAGTCCATGTGTAACCAAAAGTTAGTTTACATTTAAGAATTTTTAATTCAGCTCGCAAGTCAGCTGTCTCTGTGTGTCGATGCAGTTCGTAATTCAGCTTTGACGTTTCTTCCTGGTGATTTGGAGGTTTTGTGTGGTTGTGTGACCCCAGGCTTGAGTACGAATTGCTTTGCATGTGGGATGCATCGTGGGATGCTTGTTCTGGTGGCCTCGCTGTCTGTAGTAGCTAAATATTTATGAAAAGTGCCTTCTTTGCTTTTTCTCGCTGCTACCCAAAGTATCAGAAAAATATTTGTAAAAACTCCCCACTCCTTACTTTTTGGTAAAAGGAAGAAACTACTTTGAAGAAATATAGAGGGAAAACTCATTTTCAACATCGGTTGGTATGGAAACATCTTTACCCTCTCAAACCAACTAAAAAAATTAATACTTAAGTACTTACTATTATTATTTTTTGCTATTGTATCCTACCTTCCTCCTTCTTCACCTTTTCCTGGCTTTTTAAACTTAAAGTTTTATTTATCTGAGTTTTACTGCATCTTCAGGAATGGTACCAGTATTCTTGAATAGTCTCCTCGCATTTTAGGCTTCCCGTTTGTCTTTATTTTTCATTGTGTAAAATGCAGTCAGTCTTCTTTCCTGACATAATATATTCTTCGAAGAGATAAAAGCAAATTTACTATCCAATACCTTTTTTAACACCTTGGAGAAAGTTTTTTTGTAGATGAATAAATTAAGCAGGGCCAGAATTAAAATGTAACTTTTTAACCCAGCCTAGTTCCAAAATTCACTGATCCGTGCTTTCTGCTTCGTTTCTTGACCCGTAAGGTAAAAGTGTCATGAAGAGATTCCCAAAGGGTCCATCTGCCCGAGTGGTCAGTATGACCGGGGGAACTGATGTCCTGTTATTTTATGGAACGACCAATTAAGTATTCTCCTCATTCAGTAAATTATGTCATTGGTATAAGTTTTATTTTTTTATAACACAAAAGGCAAGCCTTTTATCTTTGCCCTCCAGTGCTGAGATTTTTTTATCCTTATTGTCTTAACAGATAGATTGTGGACAGATGGTTTAATAATCTTCCTGATTTCTATGTTGTGCATTTTTATACTTTTTTTAGTTGCACAAACATGCTGTATTGACTTCAGATACAATATTTCGCTTACTTTACTATTTAATGACCTGAAGATCTTGGAGCAGCTTACTTTAAGAAGTGCATCTATTATGTAAACAGCCTTATAGAACAGCAGTAAACATGAATTTTCAAATATTAGTTTCTAAACACTACAGCAGTAGTCGGCATCTAGCACTGCGCCTTCCACATAATAGGCATTCAGTCAGTCCTTGGTGCATTCGTAAGTGGCCATTCACATGTAAACAGTAGGCTTTTCTTGGAAACCAAAGTGAACTTACCAGAAATTGCTACACATTACTGTTTTCTTAAGCTTAAATGGTTGAACTTCATATTTCAGATTTGAGAGCTCATAACTTAATAGAACTAACAATTATTATTAATGCTTGTTAATGTCTATAATTAGTTATGTATTCGGGGAAAATGTAAAGTTATTTGTGATATTCAGCATTTAATAGAGTACACCTGTATGTTTTTGCTAGCAAGTCCCCCCAAAATTCTCTGGACAAAATAAGTGCTGTTACTGACAATCATTATTCTAAGGATTTATAGATCTTCCTAAATTCAAAACATTGCTGTCAGCCTTCTCATTTGGCAATATAGATAACTCTGTTTTCCTCTTCCATGTGATTGTTGGTGAGCACATAGCTTATCAGCCGCGTTTACAAATCAAATTTCGGTTGTTATTCTTGCCTACAGAGTAGCCTTTTGAAGTTGGGAGTCTCTGTTGAGTATACTGATTAAATGAGTTGTGAGAAAAAGTAGGGCTGAAGGGACAAGACAATGTTTTTCTATGTTTTGAAAGCTTTTTCTAACAGGCAAAACTTTGTTTCCCTTTGCTTTCATGGATTCTGTTTCCGTCCCAGAATAACTTATGTGCCTGCAGAACATTTGGAAGAGTTCAAAATAAGCTTGGGACAGCAATCTGGAGGAATGATGGCACTGGACATTTTTTCATCATACACTGGCAGGTGAGTGAAACATCACATTTGCCACGATGAATGAATGATACAGCAAATTATAAAGAATTTTGAATTCAGAATCAGGGAGGATTAGAGCAAAGAAGTAGTCTGAATCCTTTTTTTTCTTCCAAGATTTTAAAACATATTCTCTGCTTTCTCTCAGTATCTTAAATAATTGTTATATAGGAGGAAAATGTGAGAAACATGAATTTTCAACTTTAGAAATTAAAATAGTCTTTAATTCTGCCACCCAATATGCCACTCTTAACATGTTAAACTTTGGTAATTTGCCCCAGATGTGAATATTATTTCATTAATTTCTTAGAACCTACAATTTGTGTAGTATTGTATAATGTGTGCTTTTCTTTCATAAATATTATCATATATCCTCAGAAATGTTATTTATTCCTTTATTAACATACATACACATCCAGAAACTTTTTTAATAATTATTTTTTGCTCTTTTGGAGAATGTTGAACTGGATTTGTTGGCATGTATGTGTTAGGACACCATATTAGACTTTTTAAAGGCTGTTAATAGACAGTGTACTAAGAACCTTTAAATAATAGAGAAAAAGTTTTATGTTTTTTTTTCCTTATGACAGTCAGGAACTGGGTTTTGATGCTGCTGTTGACTGATTTCAGGGCAAGGAGAGAAATAATGTCTAATTGCTTTTCCATGAAGAATGTACCATTTTACACTCTTAGTTGTGGGCCTATGTTTTTCAGTTGCGCTGGCATCTGGGTACCACATTTCTCTTTAAGCATGCAGTAGAACAGAAATGGCCCTTCAGGCATTCTGAGGCCTTCTCAGGGACGATCTACCATTCCTCAGAGGATGTCAGAATATCTCAGAACACCCTGGTGTCCAATTATCCTGCTTTCATTGTGATATTTTGTCACTATTTCCTCTGTAGATTGCACATGACCACAGTATACAGAAGTGTTAGGGAAGGGAAAGGTATTTTATATATTTAATAAATGGAAAGAATGGTCATGAACATTATGGGAAAAAAAGTATAATCATCCCTCTATATCCATGGGGGATTAGTTTCGGGATTCCTCGTGGATACCAAAATCCACGGATGCTCAGGTCCCTTATAGATAATGGCTGAGTATTTGCATATGACCTATGAACATCCTCTCATATACTTTAAATCACCTCTAGATTACTTATAATGCCTAATGCAATACAAAAGCTATGTACATAGTTGGACTTATAATGCCTAATGCAATACAAAGGCTATGTACATAGTTGTACTGTTTAGAGAATAACGACAAAAAAAAAAAAAGTCTGTACATGCTCAGTGATTACAGGTACAGCTGCCCATTTCGTTCTTTGATATTTTTGGTCTGCTATTGGTTGAATCCATGGATGTAGAACCCAAGGATATGGGCGAGGAGGACAACTGTATTTGACTCCCTCCTGTACAAAGTCAGCCACTTGCCACTCCAGGATGCCCACTGGCAGTGCTAATGGCATGTGTTGATTATAGTTTCCCAATAGTTCATATCACAATGGTAAAATCAGTCATTTCAGTGCCCCTCTGAAATGTTTCAAATGGTTTAATTGAAGAATACATCAGGTAACTTCTTAGTCCTGTAACATTCTAGAGCCTTAAAACGCTTGAAAGTTATTGTAAAGCACTCAGCTTCCCCTAGCACAGAAAGCACACCGACCTGGATTGTCCAGTGCTGTGACTATTGCTACACGGCAGACGACGCGTATTTGCTACTGATAACAAGGTGCTTGAAGCAGAACAAAGGAGATGCATTTTACAGAGGAAGAACCTACAGCGGAGAGAGGTTAAGGAACTTGCCCAAGTTCTGCTGCTAATAAATGTCAGAGCTAAGCTAAGAATGAATTTAAGCAGTCAGACTCCTTGTTCTTAACACTGGAATCAGAGGAAGAATTGTACAAGTCGATGAAACGTGCGCCATATAAACATATGTAGCGCACAGCTTGGAGATTAAGAACTCTGGTTTTGTAGTGAGATGGCCTCAATTCAAGTCTGAGCTCTGCTACATCACTATGTGACTTTGTGCCAGTTACTTTACCCAGTACCTATATGCAGATATAAAGAGAATTCGTTATTGTAGGTAAGAGAAATTCTGTTGGTGTTCGGCGATATAACATAGGGGCAAAGAAATCTAAATCTTTTTTGGCTGAGTGAGCGCTGGAAGACATGACATTTGAGTCCCTGAAACCACACTCTAGGATAGATTAGCAATCATCAGCACTTTTAGAGGAGCCTATTTGGGTCATGGAAAGGATTCAAGATTACAGAATCCTTTGAGGAGACTGGAGTTCTTGTATCAGATGACTCTGGATATTTACCTTCTTATGGCTAAAAAGGCAGGAGCATGATACAGTATGACTAAGAGTGTTGCTTAGGCCTTAGGGCTAAGAAATTCCTGCCATCTGATAGCTGTCACCTGAATGTTTTAAGGACTCTTTTTAAGTCCTCAGTAGTGTTCTCTCCAGTTGTATTGCCAGAGGATTAGGCCTAGTTTTCACTTCTCCACCTTGCGTCCTCTGGACAAGGGCTTCACTTGGACTGTCTCCTCTCAGTCAGTTCCTTGACATTGTTTTTAGATTCTCCTTTCCAGATCTCTTCACAACAGTTCTGCCCTCCTGTCAGGTCTCCAGGAAGGATCTATAGCAGGTAGATTTCATTCTAACGATCTAAAAACAAAAATGTATCATTCAGGTCAAAAGGACGTTCAGGGAGAGCTTGAGAGTTGCTTGACAGAAGTGTCATGAAGCACATTCAAGCATAGGTGGATTATCAGATGAGGTAACTTCTGATCTTAAAGTCCACAGACTATATCATTTTTTTTTTTTTTTTGCACGTTTGCCAATGTTCATTCAAATAGGGTCTTTAGCTCCATAGATACTTGGTTCTGTAGTGTTCAAGATTGGTGGAGACAGTTATTCTAGGTATGTTTCAACTTCTGGAAATAGAGATCGTTAGAGAGCAAGAGGAAAGGTAAGATACACGTTTTTTCTTATATAAGTCTCCAGTTGACACATATGCCTGAAAGTTGGGAATGAGAACCTCAAGATATGGGTATTTGGAGTCACATTAAATGACATCTCTCTCATCGAGAAAGCAAATTTGAATCCGTAGAAGAGCTTTTATTTAGAACATGCGTTGAAATACTTGAACAACTTCAACCTCCTCCCTAAGGGATAGGTAGCTCTTTTCTGATTCTGATAGGGATTTCCTTTATTTTTCTTCTTTGTTTCTGTTTTTCGATCCTGAAAGCAAAAATGCTGATATAGCACTTGAGCAGGGGTGCCTTACAACAGTTCGGGTGAAGGGAAGACTCAGAGCCCAAGTTCAGGATTCCTGTCCGTAGAGAATGGCTATCATTTGAATATATGACTTATTTTGATTTTTTTATCTATAAACATCAGCTGAAAACATTTATTGAGCCAGAATTCTTATAATCTTTTCTCCTTTAAAAGGAACTTGTAGACATCTTTCTTTAGAAATCCAGTATTTACCAATAGCATAAGGAAGTGTCAAAACCAACTTAACAATGCTCTATTGCCCTTATGATATCATTTATTAATGCAGAGTATACCTTTGGAAAAACAAAATGTTTCTTAAAATAGGTGTTATTATAGAGATTTATTTACAGTGGGTCAACGGACTAAACATTTTGTTACATGCTTGGCATTTGGAAAAATCTGAATTGCTACAGAAATTGCAAAGTGATGCTTTGTAAACTCTTTCCTGTAAGAGGTTTTCTATGTCTGGGCCCTCTGGAGGGCTGATGTGGGACCATCAGCATTTTCCGTTCTTTTTCCAAAAATTGCAGGAAAAGCACGGTATTATCCCTAGGAAACAAAGATACTAAACTCTTGGCATGCTTGATGAGAAATTTCTTCAGGGCAGGGTTCAGGACTGGGCATGCTTATAGCCTACTTGGTGCCTCTAGCTTCTTGCACATGGTTGGACTTTGAGAAATACTTACTGAGTAGTTTTTCTTTACAAAACTGGCATGTGTCCCCTTCTTCCCATTTCTTTCCAATATTCCCTCAAGGTTTGCCAGGAAAGAAACAACCAAGACTCTTGGTATTGAGCTATATCTCCAGACTAAGTTATGGTAGATTGATTTTAATGGCAGGTTTTTATTTTGTTTGGTTCGATTTTCCTTTCTCCCTCCTGTAAAAGTGCAATATATCAGGTATGGTAAGAAATATAAAGCAGTTCTGTGTTTTAGCTAAACCAACAATAAAGTACATGTAAGACAATCTTCCATGGTTTGCTAGGGTTATGTCGCACTCAATGTATAACTGTTTTAACCAGAGACATTCCAGAACTACCAGAGCGGGAAGAAGGAGAGGGGGAAGAAAGCGAACTTCAAAATGCGGCCTACAGCAATTGGAATCAGCCCCGGCGGTAAGGACATTTCTATTTCTGTCTTCTGCCCAGTCGATGGATAGATGGTCTTTAAAGATAGACAGCGGTGGTTTCAAGTACTGGATTACAGCTTGCTACTTGTCGCCTTGGGCAAGTTCATTTAATATTCCTAAACCATCATTTTATCCTGTATACAGTAGAGAGCATAATGCATAACACAGAGTTAAAACTAATAACATATCTGCAAGGATCTGGCACATAGTAGGGACTTAAAATTAGGGAAGATTTTGCATAGCCAGTTGGAATGGATGATATGTTCTGTAGGTCTTGATCTTAGTATAGCACCAAATGTTTATTTTAAATTTAATCTAGCATCTGTAGAAACCAGATATTCAAACATATAATTTAAAATGGACTTGTGTGTGTGAAAGTAAGCCTTGTTATTTCAGGCTGAGTTTGTCCTAAGCCATGCTCCATCTAGCATAGTAATATCGTCTAGCATCTAATTCCATAATAATAGAAAAGATGACTTTCCTAAATATACGCAGATATATCACATGTGTCACTAAGGCGTATCGATGTGTGTCTGCTGAGTAAAATCAATTTCAATTTAATAGAGATTTGCTGAGTCCTGATTGTGGACCCAGGCCTGAAACTGTTGATTTTTGTAAATAACAAGGAAGTAAGTATAAGATACAAATCCTGTGCCAAAGAGGTTCGAATGTACTTGGCTGGGCAAGATATAGAGAGACATGAAACAATCAAAGAACAGTACAAGGTGTTTTGTATTCAGGGTAAAACGTAGGCAATCATTGGACAGCCCCTCCAAATCAATCTAAAGGTAACCGTCCAAGATAGTGCCTTGCTCTTAGTAAACATTACTATTGTTACATAGTGAATAAATAAAATTCTCACAAGAAGAATTTCTAATATACAGAGAAGGAATGCAGTTTGATGATTTCCCCTGCTCACAAATGGTGGCCTGCAGCCATCACATTTAAATAGTTTCAAATGGTAGAAAACATCATTTGATGTTGCTTTCAAAGGAATAGTATGCATTTCCAGCCATGTAGAATGAAATTTTGAGTTGAATTTCTTCAATCGAAATTTAGCTCACTTTTAAAAAAAATCTAGGTCTCTCTGAGCACAGCCCATGTTGAGAACAGATATATGTGATAGCTCTGGGTTAGAAAATATAAGACGTTAAGTGCCTTATTTATTTGTGGGTGGAGATGGAAATAAGTTAGCAGATGGCCATAGTTATAAACTTGAATTTTGTTGGAGGACAGTAATCCCAGGAAAAAAAAGAGGTTGATCAGTTTTAATAACAATCTTATGAGAGGGAAGGTAGTTTTTAGAAGGCAATATGCAAAATCGTTGGCGTCAGCAAGGACCATGTTTGAATTTTGGCTTTGATATTTCCTAAGGCAAGTTTCTTGTTTTTTTATTTTGTATGACTTTATTTTGTTATAGAGATGTGAGGTAAAAGTCAGGATTGGGTATATAAGTAGTCTTCGGGCAGGTAAAGTTTGGGCCTCCAACTGGTCCTCACTTCCCCAGGTTTTGGACCAGGTAACCTTTGTGTTGTTCCCCCTCCCACCTCCCCTGGCAATGATCCACAACTGTTGATCCCTCCCTTGTGCTACTGTGATTAATGTTCAGTTCCCACTTATGAGTGAGAACATGTGGCATTCAGTTCTTTGTTTCTGTGATATAGATCACTAAGTACGATGGTTCCATTTCCATCCAATTTATTGTGAAGCCCATGTTTTTGTCCTTCTTTATGGCTGCATAATATTCCATTGTGTGTATGTACCACCTTTTCTTTATCTAGCCCACTTTCGATGGGCAGTAGGGTTGGTTTCATGTGTTTGCTATTGTGAATAGTGCAACAATAAACGTGTATGCAGGTGTCCTTTTTGTGGAACACTTTATGTTCCTCCAGGTACATTCCCGGAAGGGGATTGCTGCATCTTATGGAAGTTCCATTTCTAGTTCTTTTAGGAAATGCCACATTATTTTCCATAGCAGTTGAGCTAGCTTGCACTCCCACCAACAGTGTTCCCTTTTCTCCACACCCACGCCAGCATCTGTTTTTCTTTTTTTTTTTTAATTTATTAATGATGGCCATACTTACAGGAGTTAGGTGGTATCTCAATGTGGTTTGATTTGCATTTCTCTGATGCTTAGTGGCGCTGAGCATTTTTGCTTGTATCTGTTGGCTGTTCGTATGTCTTCCTGACTAAGATAAGTTTCCTAATCTCTCTGCTAGGTTTAGTTACTTCATCTGTAAATGGGGTTAATAATATAACCTTTTAACTTTGGTGGATAATTCAGTGTGAGAGTGTACACAACATTCTTAGTTTAGTGCCTGAAGCCCAGTGAGTACTCAGTCAGTGGTTGACCTTGTCTGTGATGATATAATATTGGTCACTAATAAATAAGCAGCCGGGCTTGGTGGCTCAGCCTGTAATCCCGCGCCTTGGGAGGCTGAGGTGAGTGGATTGCCTGAGTCCGTGAGTTCGAGACCCGCCTGGGCAAGCGAGACCTCATCTCTACAATAAATCAAAAAATTAGCTGGGCGTGGTAGCACGCGCCTGTAGTTCCAGCTACTTGGAAGGCTGAGGCGGAAGGATCCCCAGAGCCCAGCAGGTAGAGGCTGCGGTGGCCGGGAGCGGCCACTGCACTCCAGTCTGGGAGACAGAGTGAGACTCCAACTAAATAAATAAGTAAATAAATAAATAAGCAAAGAGAAGACATTGAATATAGGAGTTACTGTGAAATTTTCTTACAAGGAGGAAGAGCATAACTTCTGGACTTAAAGAATTTTATGCTTTTCTTCTCAATTTTAACTTTCACATTAGCCTGAGGTATCTCTAAAGGTGCTAACTACCTTACAGAAAACGTCTAAAGCTTCCATAAATCCTTCTGAGAAGGTACTCTGTGCTCACTCATGCAGTGCTCCTGTAGAAGGACTCAGCTACTTTTGGGGGAAAGTTCACATAATCTGATTAGCAAGCTTACCAGGATAAACAGAGCTTTTAATAAACAAGTGTGATGGACATGCTTCACATCATTGGAAATGTGACGGACATTCATTCATGAAGTCAACAGAAATTCACTTTGTGTAGAGATGAGAACACTTTTTGCAAATAGTAAGATTCCAGCTTGTAAAATAGGCTGTATTACTCTTTTATTGTGCATGTGATTTTCATTTACAGAATTAGGGACATATCATTGTATGTACCATTTTCTGTTTTGCTTATTTTTCTCTCGAGTGTATGATATGCAAATCTTTCATGTTTCATACTTAAAGATCTAGTTCATTTGATGTTATTGTTGTCTTGCATTTCAATATATGAATAAACACTACGGTTTATTCCTTCTCAGATTCATATTGGGTAATTAACAGTTATTTGCTACTGTAGCCATTCTGTACAGTAAATATAGTTATTGCTTTATACTTACACATGAGAATTGATCTAGGGAATGTATTCAGAAGTGGAATTGCTGGCTTATAGATTTATATTTTTTTTAAACTTTTTTTAGTAATTGCTAAAAAATTGCTTTTAAAGGTGACTGTATCAATTTTTACTTCTGTTTCCAGTATGTGAGAGTTTTCTCTTCTCCATATCCTTGTTACTATATCAGATGATCATTTAAAAAAAAGTTTTTGGTCAATCTGATGGGTAGAAAATGACACCTTGTAAGAAACAACGTATAGGTATAACAGAATTGATTGGATGGGGTGCACATTTGCTTGTTTGTTACATGGATTGGTTTTGCTGTCTAGCTTTCATGACTGCAGTCATCATCATCATCATTATACTAGTAATAAAATACTTATTGATTTCTTATTATGTATCAGTATTTTTGTTTTGGACTTTCCGTGTATTAGTTGATGAAATCCTCACAAAAACTCTGATGTAGAGACTTTTTGTTTTTTTTAAAGATGTGAGATACAATTCAGGATTAGGTATACAAACATTGATAATGCAGGTACCCTTGTTGATAAGGTGTGCCCCTCCCTCCCCTAGCAGTTTCCCTCAACTGCCAATCCCACATCCGCTCCCCTGGCAGTTTTCCACTACTGCCAGTCCCTTTCTTATAGTATTATGATAGTTGTTCAAGGTCCGCTTATGAGTAAAAACATATGGTTATTTGTTTCTGTGATAGATCACTGTGTATGATAGACTCTAAATCCAGCCAAGTTGCTGCGAAGGCCATGTGTTTGTCCTTCTTTATGGCTGCGTAATCTTACATTGTGCATATGTACCACATTTTAAAAATCCAGTCCAGCTGCGATGGGCAGCATGGTTGGTTCCATGTTTTTGTTATTGTGAATAGAGCTGCAACAAACATACGTTGCAGGTATCTTTTTTGTGGACAGATTTGAGTTCCTCCAGGTGTATTCACCATAGGAGAATTGCTGGGTCCTATGGAAGATCAATTTCTAGTTCTTTCAGAAATCACCACACTGTCTTCCAAAGAGGTTGCACTAGTTTGCATTCCCACCAGCAGTGTAGAAGCGTTCCTTTTTTGTAGAGACTCTTTATTGGATCCGTGTCACAGCTGAGGAAAGTAAGACAGAGACTAAGTACGTGCCTAGTGTCACGTAATAATTAAGTAGCAAAAGCACACTCCTCTGGGAGTGCCTCAAATGTTGATGGTGAGGACATGTTTCACCGTGCCGTCTTCTCCTATCTCATGTCCAGGATTGGCTTCCTTTGTGTGGCCGAGAGCAGATGGCAGGCTTTCATGATCTTAAAGCTCTGTGTTTGGTATGCCTTTCTCAAAACCCTGAGCTCTGACTTGGCTTGGCCACACACCTCACTGCAAATCACCTTATTCTCATATCCCTACCTCTTTATAAAACGTGTACTCTGGATCTGTCCATCACTCATAAATCTCTTTCACTGATATATGAGTTCATGTGTTTACTTTGTGGACATGGGAAGTGCATTCGGGGCAGAGGAAGTCACAAGGACCAGGGCCCCAAGGCAGAAGCTTGCCAGATGAACTCGAGGAACACGAAGGAGACTCTGTGAGAGCCGGAGCGGTGAGGGGAAGCGCAGAACTGTGGGGGATAAGTTTAGGGAGGTCGTGGTGGGATCAGATCATGTAGGAGTTTGTTGGCCACTGCTCTTCATGTCCTGACTGCTGGTGACCAGGCCTGCCTTGGCTAGAAAGACTTTGACAGTTAAGCTGCTGACGTAGTATGTGCAGGACTGTTCTTTCTCTTGATGTGGCTGCTAAGCTTAGAAGCTGCCATCTGTTCCATTATAGCTGAATGTCTTGATTATTTAATGTCTGTAATGTTAAAGTTCCTGCAAAAGGGTATTTTTACACTGGTGTGTACACCGACCTGGATCGGAGGTCCAATATTTACTTGTAACGAGTCATCTTCAGAAATGTATTAGTATTCATGTTTAGAGGCTGTCTAACTGAGAGGCAGGTACATCGTCCACTCTAGAAATCTAAAAACGAAGACAAAACAAAAACAGTACCTATGCTTCTACGAGGTCAGGATCATCTTCACTGTCCGCATCCACATCTTATCACGCTGGAGGGTCTTCATGAACAGTGGTGAACCCTAAAGCAAATTGGGAGAAGACATTTGACCCTAGAATCTCTGGGTGGCATTTTGAAGTTTTCATCAGCACACCCAAATTCAAAGGGAAATAAAAGAAGCCAAAATAAAACAACTGTGAGCTTACAGGACAACAGTGGAGTAAGCATCAATCCTACTTTAAAAGGACTGTCTTGAAGATGTCTTCTGAGGATAAATTTTGACTCCAGCTTTAGAGGAATCTGACCTTGATGGACAGTGGAAGAAATCATGATGTGTGAAATTCTTTGAACAAGAATTTTTTTAAAAATTTTTTTAATGTTCTACATACAATAAAAAACTCTGCACTGTTAAAAAAAAAGAAATGTATTAGTATTTGCCAGACCCTACAAAACATAGAACAAAGTATTAAAGCTATTATTTTACTAATAGTAAAACTTCAATGAGCAAATAGTATTTGCAAAAATGAACATTTATAAGATTGTATTCCATTCCATTAACTTATTTATTTATTACTATTATTTTAAACCATCTTAGCCATTTTTAAGAGTACAGTTCAGTGGCATTAATTCTCTTCACATTGTTATGCAGTCATCACTGCCATCCAGCTACAGAACTTTCTTCATCTTTTAAAGCCAAAACTCTTCAGTCGGGCGTGGTGGTACATGCTTGTAGTTCCAGCTACCTGGAAGGGTGAGGCAGGAGGATCGCCTGAACCCAGCAGGTCGAGCATACCACTTCACTCCAGCCTGGGCAATAGAGTGGGACTCCTACTAAAAGAATAATAATAATAGCAATAATAATAATAATAATAATAAATCTTTCATGTATCACTCCTCCCAACCCTGGAAAACACCATTCTACTTTCTGTCTCTATGAACTTGACTACGCGAGGTACCTCATATAAATGGAAACATACAACATCTGTCCATGATTACTCTCCACTGACTTATTTCACTTAGCATAGGGTCCTCAGGGTTTCTCCCTGTGGTATCATGTTTCAGAATTTTCTTCTTTTTTTGGGCTGAATAATATTTAATTGTATGTGTATATTGTTTTGTGTATCCATTTGTCTATTGATGGACAGTCAGGTTGTATCTATCCTTTGGCTATTGTGAGTATTATTTTTGTGATGATGGATGTCCGACTACCTCTTGGAGAGACCCTGCTTTGAATTATTTTAGGTATATATCTTTCTTTTATCGTCTGTGCCCTTTTTGTGTTATACGCAAGATGTTGTTGCCAAATCCCACATCACGGAGCTTTTGCCTTATTTTTTATGAGTTTAAAATGGAATTTATTTTTATAGGGTTGAACTTTGGAGAGAGCCGAGCAAATCCTTGGGCATCAGCATCGTTGGTGGACGAGGAATGGGGAGTCGGCTAAGCAATGGTGAAGTGATGAGGGGCATTTTCATCAAACACGTTCTTGAAGATAGTCCGGCTGGCAAAAATGGAACCTTGAAACCTGGTGATAGAATAGTAGAGGTACCCTCCCGTGTGCTTTCTGTGCCAAAATTATTTACCTGTTCCAGCCTCTGTACCAAGGGATTTGTTGTCTTTCTACTGGTTACTCTGCCCAACATTAGCGTAAAATGTGTTTGTGATTAAAGCATTTCTTTCTTGCTTGTGTCTTTTCATCTGTGATTTTCCCTTATATTGATATGATGACAGATTGTATATCTTGATATAGAGACTGAAGTTTGGAGATGTAGCCAGACACTTAAAAAAGCATTGGCTCCAAGGTAAAACAGTTATATCCTATTTGAAAGAAGAAAGCAGCCGGGCACGGTGGCTCATGCCTATAATCCCAGCACTTTGGGAAGCGGAGGTGAGAGGATTGCCTGAGTCCAGTGGTTTGAGACCAGCCTGGGCAACTTGGCGAGACCTCGTCTCTACAATAGATCAAAAAATTAGCCAGGCTTGGTGGCACATGCCTGTAGTTCCAGCTACTTGGAAGGCTGAGGCAGTAGGATCACCTGAGCCCAGCAGGTTGAGGCTGCCGTGGCCGTGAGCGTGCCACTGCTCTCTAGCCTGGGTGACAGAGTGAGACTCCGACTCAAAAAAAAAAAAAAAAGGAAGAACAAAGCAAATTTCTTAGGAGAAAAAATGGAATTGTTTAAAATTGTGTATAGATACACAGAATTACATGTGTTGTAATTAAGTTATTCAATGAGATTTTATCTCAAAAAATACTTCATCATTATCATTTCATTGTAGATAAACTTTGTTAAAGAATGAGATTTTTTTTCCAAATGAATCATTTTGGTAAAATCTGACGCTGAGACACTGATGACCTTTTATGTAAATAACTTTTTTGCTCAGTCCACGCCAGGCCTACTCTCCTTCTCAGTGCTGTGTCCATTCACCACCGAAGGCCCTGTGTCTTTGTGCGCCTGTGTGCATGTGTGTGTGTACGGATGTCTATTTTGTTGTTTGCCAGAGAGAAGTGTGTGGTCACATTGTGCCTAACCCCTCCATTCAAAGCCAAGTTTAGTATTTTAAATAGTCTCTCCTCTCATGAGTCACTCACTCATTTACGCAACAAATATTCCTGGAACAGCTGTTGCGTTCCAGGTGCTCTAACAGGCTCTGGGCATCCCACAGTAAACAAGGCACCATGCCTGCCTGCCAAGTGGGACAGACTTGACAAGTAATCAAGTCGTTTCAGAACAGTGTGATAAACTATTTGATCAGAGTAAGCCGATTTTATTTAAAAGGCTAGAGAAAGGCATACCTGATCCAGATTTTCTAAGTTTTCAGGATTTACAGAGTAGACTAAAGGAAACAACTTCCAAATAAAGGCAACTTTATTATAACTATAATGACCATTATATTCACTTCGTAAAAGTGATTGTCTCTCATTTTCTAAACCCATATATCTTTCACATTAAAATGCTTTAATTATTTACAAGATTATAACATAACAACCATGACTTTGAAATGAACATCTTGGTGATTTGTTTACTTACTCCTTCATTGATTAACTGTCTCTGAGAGCTGAAGAAAGAGGAAAATTGAAACTTGAAAGAAAACAAAGGGCATGTCCCTTTTTTTTTCTATGACCATTTATAAGGAAGAATGATAGGCTTTTTCTCTCCTTTCATTGGATGTTACCTTATCCCCCTTTTAAGAAAATTTTTAATTAGAATACCAATTCACTCTCCAATTTTAGGTTATTGCTAGAAAGTTTATTGTATGTATATCTTACTATTAAACACCTTTGACCTACATAAAGTCTTTCTAGAAAGGATTGGTCTTAGTTGTTCCCAAATGTTGCTTAAATGTGTTAGAAGAGGTGAAGCATCCTTTTCAAATGGAAGAGAAAAGACCTTTTAGTATTGTAAAATACTGCCTGCATTTTAGCAGTGATTTGTGAAGTGGCATATGTGCAGGGGCTTTTCCAGTAAACAGGAGAGCCTGAGGCCTCTGTCATCCTGGGAATTCTAAAGTATGTCTCTGCTAAGAGTTTCTGGAAACGTGTGTAGACTAGGTGAGCAGAGACCTAGAGTTCTTTAGACTTGAGCAAATACATTTAATATCCCATTCAATTTTTCCACTGATGGAACCTATAGCTGACATATGGTCAACATGAATACTGACTTTTGTTCTGCAAGAAAGCTAGAAGCCATTTTTAATAAGTGCTGAAAAACTCTTGTTATGTCATCTCAGTATCAACCCGAGGGAGGTTTTCAACTAAAGGTATATAATTATTTTAGAAGTGGTAATGTTCTATACAAAGATCTTATCATTTTATTTTCCAGAACTATGTCCACTCTGAGTTTGCTATTTTGTCATATATATCATATCATGGTAATTGGAAATGATAAAATGATAACAACATCCTATTTTTCTGGCAGGGTTAGCATTTGGCCTTTTCAACTATCTTCCTTCTGACTCATATGGTGTCTAAGCTCAGCTGATCACTACTCAGGCAAACCATGGTCAATAAAATTGACTAACTTTAATTTTTAAATGATTTTCCACAAGAATTACTAACAAATAAGCACAATTTCTTGACTTCCAGCTCCTATCATGTCTACTGCAAAGATTCTTTTGTAAAACTAATCCTACCATCATCTGATTTTTCTGGATGTCAGAGTTCTGTTTTTAACTTCAAGCTTCCCTGTGCATAGAGAGATACACAAGGCATCACCCACCTACTTTCCAATCCACTCTATAAAGAATTAGAAGAAAGATTAGTACAGGGACTCTGATGGTAAAGACAGTGCTGCTAGCCTTTTCTCTTTTATTATTTGTGTGATGATACTGATTTATTAATTTAAAGGAACAGCTGAGCAATGTAAGGAATGCACTGGCAGAGCCTTCACTCCAGTGGATTATTTCATTTTATTACTGGAGACAGACATCTGTGTCCAAAACAAAGAACCACCAGTCTGCTGGACAGACAAAAACTCTGCAGCCTCATAAGTCGTCTCAATTATTTTTTGATACTGAGACAAGATTCCCAGGGAGGCTCACCAAGGATCCCCAAAACTCCAGATCCACACGTCGTTCTGTTGTTCAGTAGCTTCTTGAAATGTTAAGCTGAGGCCTTCCATTGCAGGTGGATGGAATGGACCTCAGAGATGCCAGCCACGAACAAGCTGTGGAAGCCATTCGGAAAGCAGGCAACCCTGTAGTCTTTATGGTACAGAGCATTATAAACAGACCAAGGGTAAGCGAACACAAAGGGCAAGGTAGGCATATCCAAACAGTGTTCAACTTGGCCACTTGTTTTTAATCAAGGGCCAAGTTGTCTGTACGAGCAGAGATATCGATTTCTTGAAATCTCAGAAGACTTGTTAAAAGTTTGTTTTCTTTTTCAAAACTAGAGTTATCCTGCAAATCCCTTGTACCTTGTTGAATAAAGACTTTTGAAGTCTGTTGAAAGCACACAGAAGTAGGATTTGTTGAGGACCCAAGGTATCTATATGGTTCATGAGTAGTCTTTATTATCAGCACAGAAGGCAAGAGTTGTTCAAGGGAATGTGGTGTGTCATCATTCGGGTTAATAGTGTGTAATAGTGGAGTCCCTTAGGAGCCGGAGAGATTACATTTTCTTTACATGTGTTCTCTGGGCAGAATCTCCTGCTTTTGCAATCCTGTGCTCACCTGTGAGTGATCTTTAATGTATTTGTGTATCCCATGGAATGTTCCATTTCCACAGGGCAGATCTTGTTTCTTTACCAGTGATGTCATAATTGCTGTTCCCCAGCCGCAATCACACTCTTCATCACTAGGTAGCTACTGGAGGACAGAAATCTGCTAAACCATTTTGCCATTAATCATCACAGGGGAAATCGTTTTAAGAAATATTTTAGGAAATAGTAGTATATTTAATGAATATTGGTAGAGAAGATACAAAGGGAAGCCTCATGTATTTGATGTGTCTTAATGATGCTGAAGATGAAAATTATGCCTAGAATATAAAACTCTTTTTTCTCTTCCTTCTTTCTGCCTCACTGGAAAAAAAAGTCTTTCAGACGCAGCAGTATTAAGTATATTGGGGGTCACATACACCTTTGAAAGTGATTTAGAAACATGCTCATTCACCCGATTGTATATGCCATTTCAGGCATTTCTTGGATGTGCTGAATTTCTTAGAGACTTCCTGTTGGATTTAAGTTAACAGCCCTCGACATGCTGATTCTCTTTGAATGATCTGCTTACGAGTTTTTAGGGTTGGTTGTCCTTAAAACAAAAAAAGGTCAACATAAGCGAGGGAAGTTAAGGACGTCATCTCAAACTTAAAAATGTCATTTTATGTGTAAGATACATTTCATTTTAACTTGTAAAATGAAGACGTGAAGATATTTATATTCAAACGATGAGAGGAAAATAGCAAACAGCTCTGTAGAGGAGATCAAAGTGACTTATCAATATTCTGTTCCACGGAATACAAACAGAGGGACCAGACTTATCTTGCTGGTCTTTCTTTTATTTTCAAGACAGGTGTAACTCTGGTCTGGGTTCCCTGCAAGGAATTAATTTCGTAGTTCTTAATGTAAGCAGTTATCTTCACATCTGCAGTTTTTAATCACTCAGTTGTTTATTGTTAAGCAAGAATTATCGATTCAGATAGAAAATCTGCCAAATGGTAGGTCTGCATCAAGCTGCATTCTTTGCAAATGCTATTCAGTTTGTTTAAATAACTGTAAATCTTTTTACATTTGTTTCTGTTTGTGTGTTAAACATTAGCACAGAATGATAATGTTGGTAAGTGGCTGTTTAAGTTAAGTTAAAGCAATTTTTTGTGTGAGTGGATTTTATTTCTTTTTTTGTTCTATTTATAATTTTCAACTTTTACATCATTTGAGACAATACTGTAAACTGCTGCATGGTGATTCTCAATACTGCTTAAAAAATTTAAAGTACAAGTATTTCTTTCAATGTCAGTCACATATGCTAATAAACTGGGAAGATATTGTCTCATACACCTGGAAAATATTCCTACTTTACTATCTGAGGTATAATGATGCTTGATTTGATAGCAGTAATTCCAGGAAAAATTTTGTATAGAATGACAAGTTATACTCATTTTGGGGGGAAACTAGAATTATTTTTTCATTTAAAATGAGATATACTGTATTTTCAATGATTTACTTCCCTATGGAAATGATCACCTCTCTAGTAATCTAAAGAAAAAAAATCAGAAAATACACATACGTAAGAGTCTCTTAGTAGAAAATGTTTTTGTCTATGGATGGAGACTAAATCTTCTAGGAAGTCTTATTATACACAGGCTAAACGCCACTTTGGCCCTTTGACTGTTTGAGAATCAGAACTTTCCAGATCTAGCTCTGTTAATTCCACCAGCATGACCCTCCACAGAATTCAGTCTGACCACGCTGTCTAACTGAAAAATGGGCTCCATTAATTTAGGTCTGAGAATGTCCTTGTCTTCCTTGTGCTTCTTAGTTGTTAATGTTTCAGCTTTTATTAGCCCTCGGGACTATAAACAGAAGTTTCAGCACTGATTTTTTAATAAGGCATATACTCTTTCTATCAATCTGTCCCTAGGGATAGAGTGATCTACCATTTCATCTGCTGTACCTTTGCTGTACTTTTACACTCTGCTATCAGGGCCAAATTCTAATCCTCTAAGATCTGCAAATTTAACAAAAAGGAATACAATAAAAATAAATGCTTTCTTTAGCTCTTCCACTTCTTGCCATTATAGGTTTGTTGTCTACTGTTCCACAGAATTGTCAAGGGCGCTTGACACCTAAAAGTTCCATGTATGCGGATTTGAAAGAACTTCCACCCTACATAGCGTTGAATTATGTTGCCTAGGATATGTTTTTCATCTCCGCCTAGTCATTTTTTCCACCTTAATAAATGGTCATATGCCTTGGCATTTGTGATCTTCTCTTTTGTCAAGCAGGAGTTGACATTTTAAACTGAAAACCAGGGAGAAAGTTTAGATGAGCAGAAATGTCATTGTGCCCATTTCTTTTTCCCGTCTTCCCTCTGTAGGAAAAACATTGCAAGAAGAGCAGATTGAAAGGGTAATGTGGCATAAGCTTTAGTGCAGGCGTACTGAGGAGAGAGTCTTCCAGAGTGTTCTCCCATTCAGGGTGGTGTCACATGACAACCTCTCCCTACACTTGATGCCTGCCAGTGGGCTTTTTTATAGAGAGAAGTAACACAAACATTTAATTGGAGCCAAAATGAATTTTAAATGTCTGCAATTTCCCCTGAAAGATATAGTCAATAAAAGAAAAAGATAGCGGGTGTGAAAAGAAGAAGAAGAATTTATTGTGCTAAGGAAATTTCTTTTCTTTTTTTTTTTATACTATGAAAATGCTAAATTCTAACTGGCAGGCATCCTGCCTTGAATATGTATATTCAATTCTAACAGCCTGGCTCAGGGCTTATTACAAGCAAGCCACAAAACCAATGAGAAGCCACTCTAAGGCAGGACTTCAAATATTATTCAAATCCTCATAAATTCTCCGGTAATACGACAAATTTTATAGGAACTTTTTAAAAAACGTGAATCTCCGTGTTTCTACCTCCACAAACAGTAGGCAGAAATAGAAAACACACCGCTGTACAAGAGTTCACTTCTTCACAAATTGCTGATTTCATTTTTAATTAAAAAATACAATTGCTCTGGAACAGCCTTAATATCTCGATAAAATACAAACAATTTCCTTATTGGGAAACAGAAGAATAATGAAGGTTACCAATGAACTAGCAACCAAATGTTTAATTTGCATTCTGGAACAGATTATTTAAAAAAAGAACCAGCTTTTTGATTCTGAAACGTGTTTCCTGGTATTCACGAAGTGTATATTAATAAAGTGAGCAAACTACATGTGCCTTTATCAGTGACAGTAAAGACATTCAGTGAAAATAAAAGAAATGGGGGATCCGTCTGACACACTAGTTTCCTGTGTGGTTTGTGGACCTATTTCGACTCAGGTGTAGATTCAGATAAGCAGAGACAGATCTTTAGTTCCAGGCTGCTGAAGGTCTCGCTGCTAATGACTAGATCTGCCGGAATCTAGTTCCACACAGTTCTTGAAATCCGTAAGTTCTCGAAACTGAGTTGTTCTAAAGACATTGCTTTTGCGTTCAGCGCCTCTTCTGTTTCCTTTTAGAAATCCCCTTTGCCTTCCCTGCCGCACAACCTTTACCCTAAGCACCACTTGAGCAGCACTAACCCATTTGCTGACTCCCAGCAGCTCCACGCTGACAAGGTTGGATAATGCCCGTTGTCTTGCCGTTGCCTTTTGCAAGTGTTTTGTTCTTTGTTACCACTGTGCCTTTGTCCCGATCCGCTGTTTACTACATTTGGGCAGGGGAAAAAAAAAAAAGCAAAAAACAAAAACTGTGTTTGGAGTAGGCATGCAAATCCTTCCTTAAGCACATTTTCTTGCCAGAGAATATTTATTTTTATCGCCGAAATTAAATGGCCCGTCTGAAGAGTAAGAGAGAATCGTGATTCTGATGCCTTTCCCTCATTTCGGTGTGATTTAAATTTTCTGATGTTTGAATTTTTGTTACTTGCCAAATGTATGAACTACTTTCACCCGTAATTTCCTCAGAACCTTGGATGGGTTTAACTCCTTTTCTGACTTCTACAAGGTGGTCATAAAAGCTCTTCCTTGAGTTAATCTCTCTGCACATAATTGTATACATGTACGTGCAGGAAGCTGTTGAATATTCATAAAGCATGTCCATGTAATTGCCTGAATCAGAAGACATTACTGTTTCAGTCAGTGCTCGTAAATCTATACTTGGATATTCTCATATTCTGATGAAATTATAAAACCAAACTTGAAACAGAAATTTACGAGAATTTATGTACCATATTGATCATGAAAAGAAAGAAAGCCATCAACAATTTTCTTTTAAGAAATATTTTATGAATATTCATCAGATTTTCATGCGAGTGTGATATGGATAGTCCCAAATGCTGTATCTGAAGGAATATGTTTTCTGTTACTGTAGGAATTGCAGAATTCAAGTAGAATTGTCTTCCATTGTTCCCCAACTAACCCTTTTGCTCCCACACCCTTTAAGGTTTGTCTCAGTGTGAAGTTGTCTTAAGTGGGTGTGTTGCAGTGTGCCGGACATGTATTTTGTGCTGGATGTGCATGTCCGTGGTGTGGAGTGATTTCAGGTGCACTTTGCATTTTCCCAATGAAGTTCTAAAGGACTTTTGTTAAAAAATCTTTATTTTCACTAATAAATTTTTAGTGTCAGTATCAAGTCAGATACATGAACTTGGTGAGAATGAGGGTGAGGGAGTCGGGAGGGGGCGGGCAAGGAAAACACCCAGTTGCCTCTTAAGTTAACACAGGCTTGGGTTCACTTTATGATTAGTCAGTGAGGCCTGGACCCCGTTTTAGTTTACTCATGATATGAAAATGTTGTTGCTTAAGGTCCCACAGAGTTTTTCAGATAAGCCGGTTTTGTTTGTTTGTCCTTAAGGTAAATAACAGCTCAAAAAAAATTATGCAGCAAGATCTATAAAATGTGCATCCATATAGTCGTTTCAATGATGGGAAGTTTACGTTGTATTTTGTTCTGCTTTTTAATGGAATGGACTTAACTCATTCCTGATGACGTTTTGTATTGTTACAGAGTGATACATTTTTTTAACCAGAAAAATTTCGAAGTATGTATCATTCTTCTTTTTGCCATGATTAATGAAACTTGATTGGATCAAATGAGGGTTTTTGTGTGTGTGTGTTTGTTCATTTTTATTTGTAGATTATTAACTTGAGAGATTTATGGCACAGCATTTGGAAAGATAGCAAGAATTTCACTTGCACTAGTAACTTTTATCTATATGTCCAATGACATGTAAAGAGAATACTTTGATACAGTAGATTCTATAACCTAAAAATGGATTTCTCTTAAGCCTGTGTCAACCAGCCCTTTGCTTTTTGAGAAAGCCGAATGCTTTCTGCATCTAGCATCATCAAAGAAAGGCGACCAGTGTCAAATAGTTTTTTAGTGTTTGGTCTGTTTTGTGATATTCTGACTCTTGGCACCAATTAATAATTTCCAAGTATTTGGGCATGACTGTCATTTACTGTGTAGGAAGTAGTTTTTTTTTTTTTTAATCACAATCTTTTTCTAGATATAAACATAAAATAAAACAAGCTATATCAGAGGGAGTTTTAATGCAGAAAATAGTAAAATAAAGATGTAGAGGAAACTACAGGTTCAAGGCATCAGAGACAGCTTCACATCAAGGTTAGAATCTCAGCTGGGTGTCTCTGACCTTTAAGTACTGTTTTACTATGGAAATTTCAGGTGACCACATGGTATGATGGAAAGTGCATTGGATTAAGAACTAAGCACAACTGTGAGATTTGAAAGGAAATCCTTTACTTCTCATGACCTCAGGTTCAAAGGTTTATTCATCTGCAAGATGAATAAAATGAATTCAATGCCATAAAGGCCTTTCAAACTCTCACCTTCTGTTTGATAATCTATTGTGTGAGAACTTGACAACAGCAAGTTCTTTTTGTTTGAAATGGCCCTGAATGACAGCATGGGTGCCATGCTTAGGCTTTGTATGAAGTATTCTGCTAGGCTTTCCCATTTACCTTGGGCGCTGCCTTGCTAGGGAAGGATGGTGGTGTCCTTAAAGCCACGCCCCTCAGGTCTGAGTTGGTGTGCTCCCTGCTAGACAAGACTGCATGTGCAATGCTCATTTTCCTGGATCGTTGAGAGAATCATTTGGAGAGGATTCAGGTAGCAATAAAGAATTCTTTCTCTTTAGTCTCACTAACAAGGTTTGAAGGTCAACTTCTTTGTTAATTTTCCTTTTTTTTAAACATTCTTGGCAGATTTTTATAGAAACTCCTCCCAGTTTTTCGCAGATCCCTACATATTTTTGATAACTTTTGAATGATTTTGTTTTTTTCCCCGAGGGAGAAAGTTTGTACAATTTTCTATCTTAAGTCATTTAAGCCTTCAAATTCAATAATTCGTTGGCTTAAAATAGCAAATAAGAGTTTAATGAAGTGTGCTCTGATTCCGTTGTGTTTTGCATATTTAAACTTACCTGAATCCTGTCTGACATTATATATATATATACATTTGTGTGTGAGTGTGTGTGTGTGTGTGTGTATGTGTGTGTGTGTGTATGAGCTTTCCATTATGTTAGAAATTTCAAAGCCAGTCTTTGTTTCTAACAAAGACTGGTTTTGTTTATGCTATTACTTCTTTTCCTTGAAGTTTTCTTCCTTAGATCGCACATACCCACTGCATTCTTCTTGTTCCCACAGGCACCCAGTCTGTCAGAGCCAGAGCCAGAGAAGGCTCCCTTGTGCAGTGTGCCCCCACCCCTTCCTTCCGCACTTGCAGAAATGGGCACCGATCAAGTGCAGCCATCTGTAAGCCAAGTCTCAGACGATGTGGACAAAGAGGATGAATTTGGTTACAGCTGGAGTAAGTTGTCTTTTTGGGACACATTGAATTTTAAGAGGTATTCGAATAGCCCTGGGTTTCTCAAGGCTTAGGCCCTGGACAAATAAATACGATGCAGCTGATTGGGCATGGCAACCCACGCCTGTAATCCCAGCACTTCCGGAGTCTGAGGCAGGAAGATCGCTTGAGCCCTGGAGTTCAAGACCAGCCTGGGCAATATAGCGAGATCTCGTCTCTACAAAGCATCAAAAAATTTGCTGGGCATGGTAGCATGTGCCTGTAGTCCCAGCTACTCAGGAGGCTGAGTCGGAAAAATCACCTGAGCCCAGGAGGTAGAAGTTATGGCAAGCTGTGATCATGTCACTGCATGCCAGCCTGGGTGAGAGCGAGACTGTGACTCAAAAAAATAATAATAATAAAAAGTATTTTGCAGCTTTTGCAATACATATTGCAGTTCTGTGCAGAAAACAATACTGTTTGTTTTGCTTGAATGTAGCGTACGTTCCTGGGGCATGAGATAATGCTCTTCCTTTTCTTTAAACATGTATTCCTGTGAAAGCCCACTTTGCCTTTTGTGGAAATTAGCAAGGAAAGGACACTCTCTGTGATGCCTGTACTGGATCAGCCACTGGTAGTGTAGAATAAGTCATCACCCCTTTCTAGGTCATATTTCTAGACGTTATTGGTTGTTATCGATATTGGTGGTTACTGATATTACACCTTGAACTTCTGGTCTTTTCTGTACTAGAATGGTAACATTGTAGAATTGTAGAGATCATGACTTTGGGCATTTGCTAAGTGGTGATCGCTCTTTTTAGAACGCAGTTCTTCCTTCATGTGGCTAACATTCAATTGGATAATGCCTGAGGAATGCTAAGCCCTGTGCCTGGTACGCAGGAGTCATTCATAGACAGCTGTTATGAGGATCGAGGGGAGTCTCTGTTTTCTAAGGAAAGAAACCATTTTACTGGGAAATATTAAAAATGTAGCCAAAAGTTATACAAGCTGTTATTTTAAAAAGCTTGATTTTATTTTAAAAATCTAATTATGTGCTGTGAGGGAGTACAGAGTCTAAAAGTTATGCTGCCAGATCTGGAAAGCATCAGGAGATGGCAGTTTATGAAATGGATGCAGTAAAAGTCAATGTAGAGTGCGTAATGTTAGCCATAGGAGGGGAGACCCCCCAGAATGGAATTAATTTATTTAAAAATTATGTATTTATTCTTACATATTTCAACTTCAGTCACCTTTCAGGTACTCTCCGTGTGATGCAGTGCATCTGTCAAGATGCTTTTTCCACTGCTCAAAACAGTTTTCGACATTGTCGATTCTGATGCTTTGTAGTGCTTTCGCTGTTTTTTGTTTTTACCTCTTCCATTGACAAAATGTTTTCCTTTGAGGTTGTTTTCATCCAGGGTAACAAAAAAAAAGTCACTTAGGGAAAGATCAGGTGAACAGGGAGGGTTGGGCCCAGGGGTCGTGCTATTTTAGGTTTTGGGCAGGTGTGCTCGTAAATTACCCATCATGAAATAGACAAACATGTTGAAAGAATCTCCAAAACAAAAATTCACTGATGCCAAACACAGCCTCTCACAACAACACTAGCTGGTACACTGATGCCAGTGGGTTCCAAGAACACTTGACCTAGCGGTGGAAACCTATACTTAAAGGGCTCTACCCTCCAAAAATTAATTCTATGTTTTTTGGGGATCCCCCTCATATAGTGACATTTTTAAAGAGATGATTTGTGAAATTTGTAGTCGTCTCAGTCTGTTGTCAATGATATGAGGGCATGTTGCTAAAAATCAAGGTGGCCAGAATGTATTCTTGAGGAAAACGGGAACCAGAGTATTTCAGTTTTTCATTATCAAGCTACTCCAAAAATTAATAGTTTAAGACAACAATTTACTATTAACCTATCAAAGTGAAGTGGTTGGCTGGACTCGGCTGGGCTGGATTTCTGAGATGTCTCATTTGTGTGGCTGGCAGACAGAACTGGCTGCTGGCTGGTCACTCATCCGGGACTGTGCACTGGCCCCAGCCTCTTGAATTAAAGAGGGTGGACAATAAACTTCACCCCTTGAAGATGTGGGTTAAGAGATGTAAATGGTCTCATCTAATTAGGACACGTGCCCTAAAGCCAAGTCAGGTACATTGATTTGTCCTGGCCTTGTAGCTCTCTACAGTAGGAAAATCTATTCCCTTTGTTCTGGATGTAAGTACCAAGCAAATGCCCAACATGATATGACATACAATTTAGATTTTCCTGTGGGAGAAAAGCTCCCACTGATCGGTGAACACAAATATCTGGACGCCTTAGTTCTGGTCTCCTCTGCAAATGCTAGTTTCTCGTTTAATCATAGACTCTTGAGAGTTTGTAAATGTGCATTACTTCTCCTACTGAAGTGAACCGATTAATCAGACACTGTGCTCTCTGCACCTTGAATGCAAACAAATTCCCCCAAGTTTGAGCACTCTAGGAAATCAGTCCTGATGGCCAGGTAGCCAGTCTGTTGGACTGTTGATTGCTGAAGATTGCAGTAGCGCCCCTTTGGTATAAAGCAAAATAGCTCCCACAGTAAAGCGTTGGGCTGTGAACTAACTTTACATGTGCTTTTTTAACTGCTGTTGTGTGTAGAAAATATCAGACAGCGTTACGGAACCCTGACAGGCGAGCTGCGTATGATTGAACTGGAGAAAGGTCGTAGTGGTTTGGGTCTGAGTCTCGCTGGGAATAAAGATCGATCCAGGATGAGCGTCTTTATTGTGGGCATCGATCCAAAGGGAGCCGCGGGGAAGGATGGTCGATTGCAGATTGCAGACGAGCTCCTAGAGGTAAGGGTTTGTGGGAAACTTGAATCTCCTCTTACTGCCACCGGTGTGATGGAATGGTCAGTTTTCAGAAGGTCACCCATACCTCCTGTCGCGACTGAGAAAACTATCACTTGCCCTCTTAAGATAGATGCATAGCAAGACATTTGACTCCAAACCAAACATCTACCAAGTCGAGTCCCTGTTCCCATGACATTCCATTAAAAGGCTGTGACTATGTAGCAACAGAAACAATTTTTGCCCCCAAGATGGTAGTACAGATCACACTTCAAAAGCATTTATTTTGTGTGCTGCATTTTTATTAGGAGCTTTTGAAAAGCCAAGTAGGGAGACTGACCGACTGGACTTTGTGGGAGTTGAATCGCTGATGGGAGAAGTGATGGGGGTAAGGTGGAGTGAGGTCAAGGTTAAGGCGAAATGACAAAAGCAGTAACTCAGCCTGCCAAATGAAAATAAATTCGTGGACCATACTTTATAATGTGTAGAATTGTATTTGCTTTTTTTTTTTGAGTTGGAGTCTTACTCTTGTCGCCCAGGTTGGAGGGCAGTGGCACACTCACAGTCACTGTAGCCCTCAACCTGCTGGGCTCAGGCGATCCTTCTGCCTCAGCCTTCCAAGTAGCTGGGACTACAGACACACGCCACCACACCCAGCTAGTTTTTGTGACCTACTGTAGAGATGAGGTCTCACCAAGTTGCCCAGGCTGGTCTCGAGCCCCTGGGCTCAGGCAATCCTCTTGCCTCAGCCACGCAAAGTGCTGGGATTACAGGCTGAGCCACCACGGCCGGCCTGTATTTGCTTTTTGGTTTTTGTCCTTGCCTCCTGGAGACTAGGATCCACATGTCTTCCTACTTCCTCTCTATTTTTCCTCCTGCCTGGTGTATTTCCCTGTTGGCTTGGGAGACTCAGTGAGCAATGGCTCAATGACCAGATGACTGAGCTGGCAGTTTGCATTAGGCACTGTGATTCTTCTTTTTATTTTTGGAGTATGAGTCTCACTGTGTCACCCAGGCTGGAGTGCAGTGGCACGCTCATGGCCACCACAGCCTCAACCTGCTGGGCTCAGGTGATCCTTCCACCTTGCCTTCCAAGTAGCTAGAGCTACAGGTGCGTACCACCATGCCCAGTTTTTTGATTGGTTGCAGAGATGAGATCTTGCCAAGTTGCTCAGGCTGGTCTCGAACTCCTGGGCTCAGGCAATACTCTCGCCTCTGCCTCCCAGAGTGCTGGGATTATAGGCATGAGCCACTGTACCTGGCCGGCACTGTGCTTCTTAGACACAGACTGCTGCCTAAATCCTGCATTTACCCAGCGTTGCTTCTCCCTGTGGTCTCTTCTTAGGGCTTGAGTTTTGAGACTAACTGGGAAGCGTGATGGTAGGGGACTTCTTAGGATGGTCTGTGCAGGTCACAAGTGTTTCCATAGAACCCTTGTTCTGTGCAGAACATGCCGGAAGCCTCGTGCCTGCCAGGAAATTTGCTATCTTCTCTCCTACAGTTGGTCTAGGGGGTGCCTGTTTGACAATAGCCCATGTGTATTAGACCTAATGCACATCATTTTAATGTTGGCGTCAAACATGAGCTGTTCCTTATTTACCATCAAAAGCCAGGTTCAGGCTCTAAGAAGGAAAATTTATGTAATATTTTAAAGAAAGAAAAATGGTGCTTTTTATTAGCTAGATGGGGTGATCAAATTTGTGATATTTGAATTTCAGACCCAGCTAATGATAATTATTTCTCACAGATCAATGGTCAAATTCTATATGGAAGAAGTCATCAGAATGCCTCGTCAATCATTAAATGTGCCCCGTCTAAAGTGAAAATAGTTTTTATCAGGTGAGTATTTGCTTTTGCAGGCTTACCAAATACTTTTTGTTAGCATTTCAACTCTGAGTTCTTTGGGATGAAAATAAAACATTGCGAATAAACATTTGTGAATGTCAGTTCTGTACTTCCAGGTCTTTTTTTTTTTGAGTTGAAGTCTCACTCTGTCACCCAGACTGGAGTGCAATGGCATGCCCCCGGCCACCGCAGCCTCGAGCTGCTGGGCTCCGGCAATCCTTCCCCCTCAGCCTTCCAAGTAGCTGGAACTACAGGCATGTGCTACCACGCCTGGCTAATTTTTGATTTTTATTGTAGAGATGAAGTCTCGCCAAGTTGCCCAGGCGGGTCTCGAACCCACGGGCTCGGGCAATCCACTCACCTCAGCCTTCCAAAGCGCTGGGATTACAGGCTGAGCCACCGAGCCCGGCTTGTACCAGGTCTTTGAGGTTAAAGAATTACATCTAATAATCTTCTGACTCTTGAAGTAAGAGAGTGAAAATAATATCATTATGGTATAATAGGTTAATGTTTTTTGCTTTCAGAAATAAAGATGCAGTGAATCAGATGGCCGTGTGTCCTGGGAATACAGTGGAATCTTTGCCTTCTACCTCAGAGAATCTTCAAAATAAGGAGGTATACATAATTGCATTTGTATCTCGGGGAAGACTTGATTGATATACCCCTTTGAATTCATTAACACTTTGAGAACACTTACAAGAATATAAAGGTAGGTACGTTATGACCTTGGCCTTCAAGGAGTGTATAGCCTAGTGCAAGAAGACGCTCATGTAAGCACGTCACTTATATGAAGGCTGCCTGTAGTCTGCGTAGGGAACAGTAAGGGCACGAAAGGAGTTTTCAGTTCTGCCTCTGGAGAGTGAGAAAAAGACTTCACAGGGAAGGTCACGTATGAAGCGTATGTTGGAAGACTTGCAGGGCAAAAGCATGGCAAGCAGCTGGCATAAAGTGGGGAATGGCATGGAGGCTCTGGCCAATGTAGGAAATTGAAAACGGTAGAGCACCCCTGAACAGGGCTGGGGGAGGGCGGGAAGGAGTGGGAGTTGGTGAAGAAAGGGGCACTGAGAAAGGAGATAGGGTCAGATTATGGACACATTAACAGGCTGACATATGCCAACTTTGTCTCAGGGGCTGTGTGGAGCTCAAAGAATGAGAACTGGATTGTGATAAACTTCTCTGGCTGTAGTATAGAGAAAAAGCAGAGATAGCAGGGAGAGAAGTTCCGTTGGAGAGAGTAAGAAAATTATTGGAATAATTGAGGAGAAATGTGCTGATGGCAGAATTAAGAAAGGGAAATATGGAGTAGTTACATCAGATGTTAGGGACCCAAATGGATAGTGCTTTCTATCTAATTAAATGTACTCACGGAGGAATAATAAGTGGTTGAGAATTTATTTATCCAACAAATATTTCCTGAACAATCCGCCTTGTACCATATACTGTTCTTTGGGTTGGGAAATAAAACAGACAGACTTTCAGATGTCTGACTTGGTGACCTGAGGGGGGCTGTCTTTTATAAAAATAGAAAACATAGACAAGAAGAGCAGATATTTACAAAAAGATGGCATATGATATCTGGGGCAGCTTAAGAATACAACGCCTGTTGGAAAGCAGTCGGAGTGGACTTTTGGGACATTGGGTCTCAAGTTTAGAGAAGGATTCGCGTCGATGCAGATTTGGCATTTGTTAGCTCTGGACTCCGAGGCGCTTGCTTTGTAGTGAAGTAGGTCGGGGCAGAGTCCTTTATTATTAACAGCAAGAAGACAAGCCAGTAAAAGAGAATGAAGATGAACTGGAAGGGCAGTGTGGCTCAGCAAGTGAGAAGAGTGTGTTTCAGAAGAAGGGAATATTCCACAGTATATATCTGATACATATATACCTTATATAAGATACATATGTGAACATATATATATCTTTCCTGCATGCCATCAAGAGGTCCAGTGAGAAGATGGGCAAAAAATTGGAAGACTATTAGTGATTTTTGAGAAAGCAGATGATAGATAAGAAATTAGCTGGGAGAGGGCAGTATCTATAGGGTGCAAGAGAATTGAGAGAGTTTTGGGGTGTTACTTTTGTTTTACTTTAGGAACGTTTTGGATACAGTGTAAGATGTATACAAGGGGGAAGGAGAGAGCGAAAAGCTTAAAATTCGAGGAGCCTTGGCGATTATCAGTCAGGGAAGCTGTAGGAACAGAAACACTCTCTAAAATGAATATACAAACGTAGAGCATATGCATACGTGAGACAGGTGTACACATCATTGTCTCATCGCAGCTGTTCCTGATGTTGAACCCAGGCAGCTGGTAGTTATTCAAGATGGCTAGGTTGCAAAGGAGGAACTTTTATTTTCATGTTAATGAGAATAATATGGAAATAAATATGCCCCTTAAGGAGATGGGGTATGTTAACAATGTTCAGGTGAAACATCTCATGGTTTTATTTTATTTTATTTTATTTTTGAGTTGGAGTCTCACTCTGTCGCCCAGACTGGAGTGCCGTGGCCGCTCCCGGCCACCGCAGCCTCGACCTGCTGGGCTCCGGCGACCTTTCCGCCTCAGCCTTCCAAGTAGCTGGAACTACAGGCGCGCGCTACCACGCCCGGCTAGTTTTTGATTTATTGTAGAGGTGAGGTCTCGCCAAGTTGCCCAGGCGGGTCTCGAACCCGCGGGCTCAGGCAATCCACTCACCTCGGCCTCCCAAAGCACGGGATTAGGCTGAGCCACCGAGCCCGGCTATCTCATGGTTTTAAATTCACTTGATAACTAACACGGTGAGAGAGAATAACGAGAGGTGCCCCTGCTGGTACTCTGCTAGCGAACTTGGTGGTTTGGTAGCTGGGTTGCTGTCAGATTTCACTACAGAGTACATCCAGGCAGTCTTCAGAGCTGTTTGGTCTCTTTGTACTCTAAAATAATTGCTGTCCGGTGGCTCAAGCCTATAATCCCAGCATTTTGGGAGGCCAAGGCGAGAGGATTGTTTGAACCCACGGGTTCGAGACCATCCGGGGCAACATGGTGAGGCCTCGTCTCTACAATAAATCAAAAAATTAGCCAGATGTGGTAGCGCATGCCTGGAGTTCTGGCTACTTGGAAGGTTGAGGCGGAAGGATCACCGGAGCCCAGCACATCGAGGCTGCGGTGGCCGGGAGCGTGGCACTGCACTCCAGCCTGGGCGACGGAGTGAGACTCCAACTCAAAAAAATAAAAATTAAAAAATAGATAAAATAAAATAATTGCTGTCCAGGCACACCTCGTAAGTATTTTGAAGAGAATGCAATGTTCGTAGATTTCATGAAATGTTAACATTGTAATAATGGGTCATAATAGATGAAATCATTTTGGTGAAATGGCCCTTGTATTTAAACAAACACGCCTAACACTGAGTTGCCTTTTCTGCCATCTTTTCCCTCCATCAGGCAGAGCCAACTTCTGATACCGCTGTGGACCTCAGTGCATTTAAAAATGTGCAACATTTGGAGCTCCCCAAGGTAAATCACCTTTGCTTTGGAATTAAGTGACGCTTGTTCCTTCGTACCAGTGTTCTAATTCACTGGGTCTCAAAAGTGTGACTAATAGTGTCAGCATCACCCAGAATCTTGTTAGAAATGCAGGTACTGGCTGGGTACGGTGGCTCAAACCTGTAATCCCAGCATTTTGGGAGGCCGAGGCGAGAGGATTGCCTAAGCTCAGGGGTTTGAGTCCAGCCTAGGCAACTTGTTGAGGCCTTGTCTCACAATAAATCAAAAAATAAGCTAAGTTCCAGCTACTTGGAAGGCTAAGGTGGAAGGATCCCCTCAGCCTAGCGGGGAGAGGCTGCGGTGACTGAATGTGTCACTACACTCCAGCCTGGGTGACAGAGTGAGACTCTGACTCAGAAAAAAAAAAGAGAAACGCAGGTACTTGGCCCCACCCAGACTCACCTTCTGCTTGAGAAACTCTAGGGATGGGCCTAGAAGTTTGTATTTTACTAAAGGTCTTCCTGATGGGAATCAAGAACCACTGTGCTAGCTGGGCTCGGTGGCTCAGCCTATAATCCCGCGCCTTTGGGAGGCTGAGGTGAGTGGATTGCCTGAGCCCGCGGCTTCGAGACCCGCCTGGGCAACGTGGCGAGACCTCCTCTCTACAATAAATAAAAAAAATCAGCTGGGCGTGGTAGTGCACGCCTGTAATTCCGGCTACTCGTAAGGCTGAGGCGGAAGGATCGCCAGAGCCCAGCAGGTTGAGGCTGCGGTGGCCGGGAGCGGCCACTGCACTCCAGTCTGGGCGACAGTGAGACTCCAACTCAAAAAAAAAAAAAAAAAAGAACCACTGTGCTAGCTGTTTCTTTATCAGGGGCCCAATTTTTCCTTTTATAATTATGCCAAGGTATGAAATCAATTCATCTGCCAAGGTCCGGCTATAGAGGAAATAAAAAATAAAGAATAGAAGTTATAGCCTTGTCCTTTGTAATAATAACTGGAAGTGCTGCTGATAGGCATCAACGAGGTGTTGCTTTGAAAAGATTTGAACTTTATGGACTGGATTTTAAAAATGTGGTACATATACATGATGGACTATTACGCAGCTATAAAGAAAGACAAAATTATGGACGTCGCAGCAACTTGGATAGATTTAGAGTCCATCATACTCAGTGACATATCACAGAAACAGAGAACTGAGTAAACCACATGTTATCATTTATCAGCAGACCCTGAACATCTGAACATTTGTCATAATACCACATGAAAGAGATTGGCAGGAACAGGTCACTGCCAGGGAGTGGAGGGGAGGGCACATAACACTGATAAGGTTACCTGATCCCAAACCAGGTGAAATGAGGACCACTTATGTACCTAATCCTGTATGATACCTCACATCTTTAAAATAATAAATAAATAAAATAGGATTGAAATAAACCTCCCCCCAAAATAAAATAAAACAAAGATGCTTGTACGATTAAAAAGGAAAAAAAAAAAGATCTGAACTTTAGGTTCAAACAACTTCTTTAAAGAGGAAGTGTGCTGAACAGAAACCGATAGATGCATTCAGCTGTTTCGGGCTCGTGCTGGAAAGCAGTTGGACAGTGGAAGAACAGGAGCAAAAGCAGAAAGAGCAGCGAAGAGGAGGGAAGGGGCAGGGGGCGAGGGGACAGAGAACATCTACAGGAAGTGCTGTGGACCCAAAGAAGGGGAGTGGTCCGTAGACCGTCCTCCACAGGGGATGCTGAAGAGCATGGGCTCTCAGGTCGTTCTGTCTGGAGCGAATCCTTCTTCAAGTACTTGCTTGACACGTCATATGACCTTTCTCGACCTCAGTTTCCTCATCTGTAAATTGAAGAGGATAACGGTACCCTGGTCTTAGGTAATTGTGGAGATTAAGTGAGTTGCTTATGAAAGAGCATAATTCCTGGCACATGGTCAGATTCTGTTAGCTATTCGATGTAAAAAAATAAGATAAAACACAAAACCTAACTATATCGATTTGTTTCCTAGAGATTACATCTAGAAAATGAATGGTTCTCATCGTGTAATATGCATATAAGAGAAGTTCTTATCTTATTATGGGCTATTTTTGTTGTAGGTAGAGAGAAAAGAAGTCATTAAAGTCTCTTGCCCTTCTATGAAGAAGTATGTCCTCTTCAACTTAAGAATCCTTCATGCTGTTGCTGTTTTAAGACAGATAACCTTGTCCTCTTTCCTTTTGTGGTTTTAGGTCCTAGTTTCTTTTTTTCTCCTAAATCGTGATGTCAGAGTTTATAGTATTTAACAGTGCAGTCATTTTTTATAATGCGTTAATTATGAAACATTTACATGTATGTTGAATATTTTATAACGAATGATTTTTTAAAAGTCTCAGTTTGTGCTTATCTGTAGAAAAGTCCAACATAAGATAAAATTTTCACATTACGGGCCAGGCGTGGTAGCTCAAGCCTGTAATCCCAGCACTTTGGAAGGCCAAGGTGAGAGGATTGCCTGAGTCCAGGGGTTCAAGGCCAGCCTGGGCATGGTGGCATGTACCTGTAGTTCCAGCTACTTGGAAGACTGAGGTAGAAGGATCACCTGAGCCCAGCAGGTCGAGGCTGTGGTGGCTGTCAGTGTGCCCCTGGACTCTAGCCTGGGCGACAGAGTGTAACTCCAACTCAAAAAAAAAAAAATGTTCACATTACATGGTGTTGATTCTAATTTATTCACCTAATGTTTAATACATTCTCCAATATAGTGAGTGCCCAGGAAATGTTGGTGGAATAAACTTGTTAGTTGGGTAAAGAGCAGGATTGCAGTGGTTGGGCGCACAGACATAAAGAAGACCACCTGGGTCAGAGACCTAGACTTGCCACTCACTGGCTGTGAGACTGACCTTGGCACCTAGTTTCTTCCCTCTCCAAAATGAGTATAATAATTATACTTACCTCATAGAGTTTTAGTGAAAATTAAAATGTTGCAGAATTAAATATACATATTTACAGCATTCAGTACCTGGCACACAGGTGTAAGTATAGCTTGTTATTTTTTTCTTATAGTAATTAAGAAAGAATAAGCTGTCAAAGAGTTGTCTGACTGTTCCTTGTCATTGGTTTTCTCTGATGCTTTCTCTTTCTGCATGAGGCTACCTGATCAAGATGCTTGGTACATGTTCATGGCGTCGTAATCTCTTACTCAGAACCTTTCAAGGACTTTCACTTTCAAACAGATAAATTCAAGTGCTATGGCCAGGCAAATGGGGGTGAATGGAAGCCTGTTCTGTCTATCAGAAGCCCTTCTCACATGCTGAGTGATCTCCCAGGAATCACCCCATCCCATCGGGTCTCATTTTCTTTTCCTGAAAGTGGGGTTGCCTATAGCAGAGGGTTATTGTTGGAATTGGATGAGTTAATGAGCAAGGTTCCCTCATCCTACAGTATAAAAGCTGGTCTCTGCCTTTAACCTTCTTCTTGATTTATTCAACAGATGTCTATTATGTACACTTCCTTTTCTAAATTAGTTGCTATTGAGAAATGCAAGACCTTGGAGATCCTTAATGTATTGCCTTCTGAAAGCTTCCATTTATATGTAGATTTCAAACAAATCTGAAATTCAGGTAACAGAATGTATCTATTGATGAAAGCCAAAGTAAGTAAGGGGGATATTCAAGAATCTTTTAAAATTAGCTAGACAGAAGAGGCAATTAACCATGATTTTAATGATTTCAAGTGTGGGCTTTGGAGTCGCTTAACTTCTCTGGGCTATAGGCAGCCATGTGTTCCATGGATGAGCAGGTGTATGCAAACCTACCCCCAAAGGCAGAGGGAGCTGAGAGGCTCACAAATACAGTTTATCAGAAAGAAATATTTAATAGGGATCCATGTGCAGAAGCAGTGTCTTGGGTGGCCACAAGATGGTGGATGTCTGTACTTGTCCTCCAGAGGGTATCTTCTCTATAGCAAGCTTTTCGAGTAAAAACTTGTACAGCCGGTTACATCTCACACTTTCTTGCTGAAACTCATGACCACTGGGGAAGTTCAAAAAGCATCTTTATGAGGGGTTATCTATGGTACAGGTCTTGTTTCAGGACACCTCGGAATGCAAGAGTTGAACGTTAGTCATCATGGTGGTTTTAGTTCAAGATAGTGTCATTCTTTCCATGCGACAGACTGTTTTCCTATACCTTTGAACTTGGCTGGGCCTTACTTTCCTCATCTGTAAGATGGAGAAAATAATACCTTTACATCAGGGATGCTATTATAAGGGTTAAATGAAAGAATGTATATAAAGCACTTACTGCAGTGCAAATTATTGTAATTATTTTCATTAATACTTTTAACCACGAGGTGCTGGGTTCCCCATAGAATATATCCTTGAAAGCATCCTTTGAGGACGCTGTTGTTGAAAATTATGTTAAATGACATATCACACTAAACTTGTACACTCTAAACCCCATTATTAGATGGCTCTAGAATAAAACTCAATTAAACAAAGAAAGGAGAATGAACCAGGCTGACATTTATGCCTCCTCTGAGGTCCTTTGTCATTTATACTATCCTGTACTTTTAAAATTATAATTAATTATTCGATAGCATAATTTAATAATGTCACATTTGTTCATCGGCCTTTACTTTTCAGCAACCCTGTGAGATGGCTTTCATTTCCCCCCTTTTTACTATTCCCATAACTCTACATGGTAGATCTAGCACTTAAACTCCAGCCTTCTACTTCTAAGTTCCGTTTCCCATCTATTAGCTATTTAAACCTCCAATTGGGCCCCATCTGTCTTTCTGAAATTCCTGTATGTTCCTATAGGAACTCTTTGCTCCATTCAAACTGATCTGAATCGAGAGCCATGGAGAATATTTTGAAGATTTATCACTCCTTGCCTTTGCTTATGTCAATTGGATGTCTTTCTGGTTTATTTTAGCTTATATAAATCTTACATATGCTAAAGACCCAGCTTAAATCTCACCTCTGTTGACTTTGAATTATTCCTTCAGTATGCTGGCCTATGTGGTGCTTATTATTAATGGCTTCATTTAACCATTTCTGGCCAAGAACATGTCTCATGTGATAAATTTTCTTTTGTGTGGGTATCTTTTCTAGACACCCAAAGTGTACACATGTTGAGAGAAGAAATTCTTATACACTCTCACATTATCTTAGACAGTATGGTGTACACAGTTTATACGGAGTAAATATCTGGGAGGGAAGAATGAATAAATGCTTACATACAGCCTTGCACGAGAAAAAGATGTCGATATCAAGGGAGTCAGGAAGAGAGAATCATTTTTGCATCATCTAAAAATGGGAGTTCTGGTAACAGGTCATTTCTGGTTCCGAGTTCTTAGAAATTCTCAATAAGTTCATTCTGTTTTTTTCTGTTTTAATCTTTTACATTTTTTTTAAAATGGGAAAATAGAAATATAAACAGAAAGTTCTCAGGCATATACTCTAAACCCTGTGGCTGACTGGATGCTCACTCAGTTGATCAGAAAAAAAAAAAATGATTGAAGATTTATTTTTAGCACAGAGTGCCCAGGGAAGTACCTATATATCTAAGCAGGTAACAACTTTCTCTGATTATCACAGAGCTGATTTATATCCATACAATTTTATGATGTGGTAAAAACCTTCAAATGCAATGAAGAGTTTTTCTTCTTTTGAATTTTAAGGAATCTTGCACTTTCAAAATTGTTCTCTTAATAATAATAATAGTTTGTTTTGCTTACTCTCACTTTTAATTATTGTTTACTCTTTTCTAATTGTTTAATCATACACCTTTTTTTCAAAATTGTGTTTCCTTGGCGCTGGACTCAGCGGTGTATGCCTGTAGTTCCAGATACTTGGGAGACTGAGGCAGGAGACTCACGGGAGACCAGAAGTTCAAGGGTACCCTGGGAAAGATAGCAAGACCCTGTCTCTAAAAAAAATTTTTTAATTTTTAAATAATATTTTAAATAACAAATATGTGTGGGTATACATTTTCTTAATTTGTTTCACATTCCCTGCATGGTAGTATTTAAATAACTCTCAGATCTTTTCCTGCTAAGGACTATGTATACTCTGGCAAAAATAAGGTGGAAAGTTGAGCAGTTAGACAAGAAAGTGCTCACTGGCACCCTATTATCCTTTCTTTTTTTTTTTTTTTTTGAGTTGAAGTCTCACTCTGTCGCTCAGACTGGAGTGCAGTGGCCGCTCCCGGCCACCGCAGACTTGACCTGCTGGGCTTCAGCGATCCTTCCGCCTCAGCCTTCCGAGTAGCTGGAATTACAGGCGCGCACTACCATGCCCGGCTAATTTTTTGATTCAGTGTAGAGATGAGGTCTCACCAAGTTGCCCAGGCGGGTCTCGAACCCGTGGGCTCAGGCAATCCGCTCACCTCAGCCTCCCAAAGCATGGGATTACAGGCTGAGCCACCGAGCCCGGCTATTATCCTTTCTTGTATGTTATCCTGCTTTTCTGATATCCATAAATTATTTTTAGATGTATGTATACTTATTTTTTTGTAGTATGTGAAGTGGGGTTTGGGCATAATATACACGCAGATGAGTGATTTAGTGTTCCTTTTAGGGCTTCTCCTGTAGCAAGTAACAAAAAACAAAAACAAAGCAAAACACAAAAACAAAAACTCCTTGACTCTGGCAGGCTTAATCAAAGAAGATTTATGGACTGAAGTCAGCCACCTCAAGAGTTGTGTCATCAAGAGCCAGCTCTTTCCTTCTCTGTGACACTGCCACCCACAGTGTCAACTTTCTCCCAAGGCTGGTCTTCCTCCTGGTTTTACAATGGATGCCAACCATAGTTTGGGGTCACGTGCTGCTTCTTTTACATATATATATCACTGGGGGAGAGGGGAGAGATAGACTGTTCAAGCATTCTGAGCAAAATTTCAAGATTCATCCTAAGATTCATCCTAACTGAGTCAGTTCAGATCCCTTGCTTATTTTCCAGCCAGGGGCAGTGGCCGTAGGAATAGAATTGTAGAATTGACTTAAGTTATTCAAGCCCCATTCTTGGAGCTACTTATCTTTTGCAAGATAACAATGTGCCTCAAAACTTTCCAGCTCAAAACAACAGTTTTATTTATTGTTTCACAGTTTCTGTGAGTCAGGAATTTGAGAGCCATTTTAGCTTGGGCATCTGGCTGAGAATCTCTTTTACAGCTGTGGACACACTGCCAGCTAGGGTTGTCGCCAAGTGAGGGTTTGATGGGGCTTGACCTCACTTCCAAGATGATTTACTCATGGCTGTTGGCAAGAGGCTTGATTTCCTCTTCATGGGGCTGCTTGAGTTTCCCCAAAGACAGTGGCAGGTGGCTTCCTGCAGAGCAGGTGATCCAAGAGAAACAGCAAGGAGAAGTCCCCCATGCCTTTTTTGACCTAGCATGAAGCCGCACACCATCATATCTGCTTTATTCTATTTGTTAGAATCCAGTCACTGAGCCCAGCCCATATGCTTAGGCTCTCCTTCTTAAAGGGAGGAATATCAAAGAATCTCTGCTTATATTTTAAAGCCACTATCTAAAATTTAGGATATAAGGGAGGTGAGAGAGACAGTTTGAAAGTGGAGAAGGGGGCGGGAAGAGTAGCTAGGGGAAGCAGAGGAGGGGGGGATAGATATTCTAATGAAAAATTTACCCATTTTTATGAAGGAGTAAGATGAGAAGGAATGTTAGGTAATCAGCAAATGCCCACTCTACCAATAAAGTACTTTTCTGACTGTTGCCTGGCAAGTATTATTATTATTCAGTTTTTTAGATAAGTAAATTTAGAGTTTTCCGTTAAGAAAGTTGAAGTTTAGAGATGTGAAGTGGCATATCCAAATTTCTATAGCTAGGTAGACGGTAAACCCGGTTCTGCTTACTCTGAATGTGCAGTGGTTCTCTGGCTGATTTACGTTACTGACTGCCTGGAAAGAAGGGTGGTAGAGAGGTTCAGTGACAGCCTGAAACTCATCAAGCATTAATAATCCGCCTCAAAAAAGCCACATGGTGATAATCTTTAAGATGATATTAAGACCTTACCTTGGTGTCATAGCCATGGCCATAAATGTCTCTTATGGCAAGTTTGGCTCCTGTATATTTCATGTGTAGTTCAGAAAAACCAGGACAAGATTCCCTTTTCTCTCTGTTTTTTTTTAAAAATAACTTTTCCCTGGAGAAAAACTATAATGAAAACGGTTGCTAGCTCTAGACAAAATGAAAATGTTCAAAACTCGATTTGAATTGTATTAAACATTGAAAACGGCAAAAGCCAATGTGACTGAACATTTGGTTTTGATCAAAGAAAATGTGAACAATATAGACAAAGAAGGAGTCGCTCTCCAGCCTTGGCAGATTCTCAGAGTATATCTTGGGGGCTCCGAGGTGATTTCAGTCTGCAACAAATCAAAATGCTGTTCTCTGGAGAAACTGCTCTCGGTGTTCAGCCCCAAAGGGACAGAACATGCAACAGTAGTTGCTGTCTGTCTGCTAAAGGAGAAGGGGTCGCAGAAGAGAGGGAGATGCCAGACCTGGTGGTTACTGCTAAGCGACAGGTCAGAAAGAGAGGAAGTGGGAGAATCATTTGGTTGGTTTCGAATGACTTACTCAGTCGGCCAGTCGCACAAAACTAACTTGGCAAATGCTTAGTGTTTTGATTGGATTATTGAATGGATTTTTGCTATCTAGATATTTTGCTGAGGTTATTAAATACATCAGGTATATGAAAGGGGTGAAAACACCTGAATGTTTGATGGAGGAGAATTTATTAACGTTAGAAAATTTTGAAAGTTTGATTTAGAAGAGATTTCTAATAGTGGACTTGAGAAGTGATGTAGTTGTTTTTCTAGCCCTTGGACATCTGTATGGTTAAAATGTGCCTATTTCAAATCTTCTAAGTGTTCTTGTGGTTACCTCTCTAGGACCAAGGGGGTTTAGGCATTGCTATCAGTGAAGAAGATACGCTCAATGGAGTCGTCATAAAGAGTTTAACAGAGCATGGAGTGGCAGCCAAGGTGAGGTGTCATCTTTCTCATTATTGAGTGGTAGAGGAGGGAATTCTTTTGGAAAATCACTTAAGATCTTCCACATTTCCATTTAGGATGGAAGACTCAAAGTTGGAGGTCACATATTGGCTGTAGATGATGAAATTGTTGTTGGCTATCCTGTCGAAAAGGTACTCTTACAAAATAAAAGCGGATTAAAAAAAAAAGATGGATGATCTAAACCCATCCTTGGGCCTGACTAAAACGTTTGCATGTATAGTCCTAGGGAATTAGGGCTATGTAGCTATATTAGACATATCCTTAAGGAAAATAAGAGGTTATTTAGAAGTTCTTCATCTATTTCTTATTTTGCAGTCAGGATGATATTAGGGTATTTTCTGTTGCCTGGCAAATTGTTCAGCATTCACTGGGCATTTTTGATAAATATGATTTCAATTTTTCTCTTAGGAAAACTTTAATCTCCTTAACAATGGCTCAGTGTTAGTACCAAAGGAATTTATTTTATTTTATTTATTTTTTTTTTTTTTTGAGTTGGAGTCTCACTCAGTAGCCCAGACTGGAGTGCAGTGGCTCCCGGCCACTGCAGCCTCGACCTGCTGGGCACTGGTGATCCTTCTGCCTCAGCTTTCCGAGTAGCTGGAACTACAGGCGCGCGCTACCATGCCTGGCTAATTTTTGATTTATTGTAGAGATGAGGTCTCGCCAAGTTGTCCAGCTGGGTCTCGAACCCGCAGGCTCAGGCAATCCACTCACCTCAGCCTCCCAAGGTGCGGGACTATAGGCTGAGCCACCAAGCCCGTCTCCTGACTTTAGACTGGAACCTACACCATCAGCTTTCCTGGATCTCTCACTTGCTGATGGCAGATCATGGGTTTTCTCAGCCTCCATAATTTCATGAGCCAGTTTTTTAAAATAATGAATCTGTGTGTGTGTGTGTGTGTGTGTGTGTGTGTGTGTGTATCCTACTGGTTCTATTTCTCTAGAGAACTTTGACTAATACAACCCATAGTCCTACTTTCCAGAGAGACA
>CAUYQG010047730.1:0-13206 GCA_963574415.1 Tarsius wallacei
TTATAATTTTTTTTTTTGAGTTGGAGTCTCACTCTGTCGCCCAGAATGGAGTGCAGTGGCCGCTCCTGGCCACTGCAGCCTCGACCTGATGGGCTCCGGTGATCCTTCCGCCTCAGCCTTCCAAGTAGCTGGAACTACAGGTGCGTGCTACGACGCCCGGCTAATTTTTGATTTATTGTAGAGATGAGGTCTCGCCAAGTTGCCCAGGCAGGTCTCAAACCCGCGGGCTCAGGCAATCCACTCACCTCAGCCTCCCAAAGGCGCGGGATTACAGGCTGAGCCACCGAGTCCGACTTTTTGATAAATTTTTAATATCATGTATAAAAATCATATAAGTACATAGAAGTTTTTGGTCATCTACTTAAAAGTTTGTGAGCTTGTACTAACCTGAATTGTAACTCCAAATATATGACTATATCCCCCATGGAACCGATAAATGTCACTTTATATAGCAAAAGGATGAATATTGCATTATATGACAAAAGATGTGTAGGTCAGGCATGTTGACTCACGCCTGTAATCCCAGCACTTTGGGAGGTCAAGGCAAGAGAATCACTTGTGCCCAGGAGTTCAAGACCACACTGGGCAACATAGTGAGACCTCATCTCCACAAAAAGATAAAGATAAAAAAAAAATTAGCCAGGCATGGTGTCACTCGCCTGTAGTCTTAGGGCAGAAGGATCACCTGAGCTGGGGAGGCCGAAGCTATGGTGTGCCATGATCATGCCTCTGTACTCCAGCTTGGATGACAGAGTAGGACTCTGACTCAAAAAAACATGATTTAGATCTTTGAAAGGAGTTTACCCTGGATAATTTAAAAAATGCTGTAAATATAATTAGATGCATTCATATAAGAGAGTGTGGCAGAGGGAGGTTAGAGACAACCAAAGATCAGAAGACACATAAACAAGAGACAGTGATTAGAAATTGAAAACAAGAGTTAGAAGGATGTGACTACAAGCCAAGGAATGCTCAGGAGTGCCAAGTAGTTCCCATAAACCAGAAGAGACAAAAAACAGGTTCTACCTCAGAAGCTTCAAAGGGAGCATGTTTCTGCTAGCAACTTGTTTTTTAACTTACAGAGTCCAAAACTGTGAAAGAATAAGTTTATATGGTTTCAAATCACTGAGGTTGTGGCCATTTTTTGTGGCATATCTAGGAAATTAATACCAAGCTCAATTCCTTTTTCTCATCATTTTGCTCTCAGCCTAGCCTTGAGGTGTCAAATGCAAAAGGCTCAGATAGGAACATAATATTAATTAGATATTTTTTGCTGGTTGCCATTTTTTATTTGGTACAGTTTGTGGCTACAATCTTATTTGTGACCCAGAATAAAGCTTCAAAGATATTGCTTAGGATAAATTATAAAGCTATTAGAGATTATGAAGATGTAGTTTGCATCTTAAATCTTGCAAGGTTCTAAATTATTGGATTAATGATTACCGTTGACTGTACATCAAAGCAGGACTGTACTCACATTATATTAATGTGTGCTGACCAGCTAGCTATAACCTGGATTTATGTCTCAATAAGTGTGTTTCCAGAAAGTGACTAGAATTGACCAAATTAGTCAACACTGTAAAGGTTTCCTTCATCTTTTTATGGCTGTCTTCATTGTCATATGTACTTCTTTCAGGGTAATGTGGGCATTAGTTGAACATTTGACCTACAAAGAGCCAATAAATGTATGACCTCTGATATGTTATCTCTGCCTTTTCCTAAGCCACTAAGTTGCTGACTCATTTTTAGTATGTGTCACAAGTAATATTTCACATCTATTCACATTTCATTTCAAATTCTGTGTTAGTAAGGGTTTGCTTTACTTGTAAGTGACATGAAGTCCAAAATTTCAGTAGACTGAAGAAGGTACAAGGTTTCTTTCCTTTCTATCTAAGGGTTTCTGGCCTAAACTTCAAGATGGAACACAGCTACTGTGGTTACAACCAGTTACAATCATAGTGTTGCCTACAGAAAGATGAGAAGACATGAAAAAGGGCTTCTCTCTCTTTGAAAACACTTTCCAGAAATAATGCACAACACTTCCAACTCTCAGCCATTAATTATAACTTAATTGCCAGAAAAGTAAAGAAATAGTGTTTCTTTCATTTGGATATGTGCCCAGATAGAAATTTATAATTTCTTTTGCTGTGAGATAAAAGAGAAAGAGAACGAGATTCTGGTGGTGGGAGGGAACGGTGGCTGACACTTCTGCTACAATAGATAATATCTGGAGCAAAAATAGTTTTATCTAACACTATTGCTCACTCCTACTAAACGTTCTTTGCTGCTCATTTTATGATTTTATGTGTTCCTGTGATCCTCTGCTGTTAACTGGAATTGCCTCATGCTTTTAAATATTACCAAATTCGAGGCCGTGTTTATCAGATGTAATGGCCACTGTATATTGATGCCTTGTACTCTTCTGTGGCAGTGGAACTATGTGAAAAGCAGTACATGCTCATAGGTGCCTTGCTGAACAAACTATATGGCAAAGGTAAAGGTGTGTCTCTTGTTTGAAAATGTACATGTAATAAAGACACAGAAATGACAAATGTTCATAGTTGAGTATATATGAAGCGAAACAAATACATTTGATAAAAAATAGAAAGGAAAATATTTCTAAAATTTGAATGTTAGAAATGTACTAATAATAGATATTATGCATAGCAAAAACTTTCAAAACTCTAATGGTGGCAGAAACTTTCTTCCATCTTGTATGTCAAGAAGAGAAAGATTGAAGGCATAAAACAAGCTTCCAATGAAAGACAATTGTCGAGACAAATGTGTTTGTCATCTTTAGACTGTACCAAAAGCAACTGACTGACTGAGCTCTTTAATGTTGACCTCAAGACAGACAAATATGTGGCCCTGACAGGGTCAGGAAACTTAGATCATTCCCAAGAAAGGTCACTATCTCTCACATCAAGAAAATTGCAGAGCCAGTGGATATAAAAACAATTTTGTCAATTCTTCGCCCTTTTGAGCCAAAAGATACGGGTCTTTGTTCTTAGATTCCACTAGTCAAAATGAGCAAGTGATATGATTGTCACATTGTATGTAATAAACGAAATTTGAAATCTACATGTGCGTGCTAAAAACGGTAAGTTCTGCAGCTCAGATCTAATGATAGATTCACATTATCACTATCAACAACTCTGCGAGGATGCCTAAAAAACAGACCAACCCAAATAAGTAAATTATTATGGTGAAATCTCAGCGCAGACAAAATATATCTGATTTGACCCATCAGTGCCCAGCAAATAAAGAAAAAAAAAATAACATGTTGTAATTACTTTTCAAAGATAAATGTTCGCAATTGAAATGAGAAGGAATTACCACAAAATTGAAATTAGAGGAAGATAAATTAGTATTACAGTGTTTAGATGTGTTGACTTAGTAACTAGATTGCTATGGTACAAATCTTAGTTTTACCACTTTCTAATTTTGTTAACTTGGGCAAGAAATAACCAGGATAAGCCTCAGTTTCCCTTAAGAAAAATGATGAATTTTCACAACACTATTTGCATAATAGAATGACACAAGGAGAAAATGAGCTAATGTAATTAAAGTAATCCATACAAGTCTGACACTCAATATAAGTCCATATAGTCATGCTTTCTTTATTTATGATAACATCCTTTCTTCCTAACTGTACTTTTCCTGTCATAAATATAATTGTCATGTTTAACATTATTTTCAAAACAATAAAAATCAAAAGAAGATAGGAAGAAATAAAAAAACCTATACAATTAATTAACTCAAGTACTAAGAATAATTATTTTCTACCTATTACTTCATAAATCTCTCTGTTTAATAAAATTTCAACTTCAAAACTTATATTTTATCTTACAGTACAAAAAAACAATGTCCATGACTCCAATTCTTACTTCTGAATCTTTATGTTTCATTCTGTTTTCATTGTCTTTGCTTTTGTTTCACTCCGTCAGCAAAGCAACAGAGACAAAGCAGTAGAATATTCTAGAAATCTATGTGTCACTTTCTATCAGATTATTTCCAGTTAGGAACATGTTTATCTTTAAAGCCTGATACGTTACTAATTTTGAATGTATTCATTTAAATTTGCATCAAGTATTTATTTTATGTGTCAATTTCAAATTAAAACTATTCTCCTTTATAATTATTTAACTTTTTTTAAATTTAACAACCTACTTCTGACTTTTCAATGGGCAGATAAGTGTTTTCAAACAAGCACTTTAGGACACATTAAAGCAGAAAATAACAAGTCTTTCACATATTTATTTAATGACTCTGATAACATGGCTCATGTTAAATCAATCACTTTTTTACTTTTCTGTCATATTTTCTGGTACAGATTTTTGACTCTTACTTATTGCCTGGTGATATTGAAGAGCTATTTAGAAACACATGCTTCAATTTTCCCGTCTGTAAAATAGAGATAATAATATCTTCCTAAAAGCATTTCTATACTGAGTAAATAAACTGATATGGATAAATAATTTAAGTGTGTGATGGCAAAATTGTGAACAATTAGTAGATATTAGTCATTATAAGTATTACTATGCAACAGGTACATTACTAAAAGGTGCACCTTTAAAACATAATTTTACAAATAAAAAATTAATGATTAAGGATGTTAAATGATATTCTCAAGATGTTATGGTTTCAAATATAATTTTAATGTTTGGTTACAAATATTGTTTTACCTGCCATCATAGATAGAGATTATCCTCAAAATTATTTGAGCTATCTCTTTCTATTTTCATATTACAATCTCTAGAAGTTTCAGGTGAGTGATATTTTTTGAATTATTTTAATATATTTAAAAATTAACGATTGTCTAAAATGGGATATTTACATATTTAGTTTATGTACAAGATTTTTTGTTAGAACTTTATAATAAAAATAGTTAATTACCCCATGCTGCAGTGTAATCTTTGGAGGAATTTGATTAGCAGTGTAGTCAAAGTAAATAGGAAATATCTTAAACTTTCCTTTAAAAATCATACATAGTGACCTAGTTACATGGGGCTCAATTAAGGAAATGGTCACACAAAACTATATTAATAATGCCAGATGTTGTTCTATGGCAAACTGAGGTTCCTTAGAGTTGTTTCCTATTAATTACTAGACAACCTCAGACACATATTTTTGCATTGTTTGGTTTTAGCTTCATTTGTTCTAACACTTTTAGCTTAATTTGTTTTAGCATTATTTGTTCTAGCTTAGTGGCCAGTTATGTAAAAACAAGCTTACCGTGACATTTTATTCATTATTATATTAGATATAATTCTATTGTGAATTTTAGATCATCTCAAATATTTACATTATTTGGAGGCAATAGAGTTGTAGTACAATTGCTAATCACAGGTGTATTAGTCAGATAATTTTAAAGACAGGTCCAATGGGACATATGAGAAGAGATTTATAAGAGTGTAAAATGAACACAATTAAAAACTTACATAAAGTCAATTAATCTTATGTCAAAAGATAAAAGAGTATGAGAGGAAAAATAGACATTTTCTTCACACACACACACACACCAGTATATTATTAACAATATAAGGAGAAAATTCTCCTGACAATTGTAGTCTTCATTTTTGTAACTGGTCACATAACGGTAGCTGGTATTTATAACACTCTTCTTCTACCCATTCTGTATCCCATTTGCCTTGACTAAACACCACAGCTTGTCATGGTTCTGTTGAGTTGTAGTTTCCCATTGACTTTCATTGTAATTTGTGATAAAACTAGGAGATGCTCTAAGGGATCTCTCGAGTCCAGACATATTCTTCCTTATCTCCATTGTGGAATAATTGTCCAATGTCCCCTTGGTATTCTGGATCAACCTCTCCAAACATTACCATAGTTTCCTTCCTAGTCTGTTGGCTCAGAGGCATGAAAATTCTAAAGTGTCCATCTGGCAGTCTTAACGTCTAGTTCAATGGAATAAGTGGTATATCTCCTGGTAGAAGGATTTATCCCTCTGGAACTATATCTCTAGGCTAACAGAACTTAATGTTGTGCAAAGAGGAAGCAAACATTTTGATAATGAGTCACTAGGGATAATGGTAAATAGTGTCGTTTGCATTTCAATGCTTTGATTTCTGAACCTGTGAATCCTGGCTATAGGAAAAATAATACTATATATTGGGCACTGATTCAGGGCATATACAATCTTCAGTATATAAAGGCTATATAAGAACGAAAACCTTACCTCAACCCTGCAAAGTATTTTCACCTAGCTCATGTAAATTCAAAGGGTCATTCCATCATTCTAGCAAGCCAGCCACTTCAGAATGGCGAGTAACTACATACATGGTAAAAACAGTAACTACCATGAGCATAATTCCATTGCCTTATTCACCTCTTTGGCTGTGAAATGAATTCTTTGGTCAGAAACAGTGCTGTGTGGAATACCATGACAGTGGATAAGGCATTCTATAAGTTCACAGATGGTAGTTTTGACAGAATCATTGTGTGCTGAGACAACAAATCCACATTCAGTAGATGTCTATTCCAGTAAGGACAAAACACGGCCTCTTCCATGATGGAAGATGTCTAATGCAATCAGCCTACCATTAGGTAGTTGGCTGATCACTCTGGAGGAATGGCTCATGGTTGGTTTCTGCTGCTGGCAGATAAATCACTCCTCAGTGACTAAAATAAGGTCGGCCTTGGTGAATAAGGTTGGCCTTTGAGTCTATGTTGCTGAGTCTATGCAAAAACTTCATCCCTGCCACCATGGACACTTTGTTCATCATCTCATTGGATGATGGCAGAGTGGCTAGGACAGTAGTTGACTGATATCCACATAAAGGGTCATTGCTTCCAACTGACTATAAAATTCCTCCTCTCCTGTGGTCACCCTTTGGTGAGGATTTGCATGAAACAGAAATATTTTTATATCTTTAGCCCAGTCAGAGAGACATATCAACATAACTCTTCCTCAGATTTTTTTTTTTTGTCATCAATTTTCCAATCTTGTTCCTTCCAGCGAAATCATTGAGTCAGCATGTGATTACACATCTGGCCATTTTTCCCTCCAAGAAAGTGCACTACCAAGTGTATTGCCACATGTTCTGCCCATTGGGAGGATTTTCTTCACCACTGCCCTTGAAGGATGTTTCAGAAAGAGGATATAGTGCTTCAGCTAGCCACACTCAGGTGGTATCTGCATATCATGCAGAATCATCTGTAAATCAAGTCCCAGTCTTCTTTTCCTTTGCCAACTGATAATAGGAAACTCTTCATGAGAAAAAAAGGCAGTGCAGCAGGAGTAGGAATCATAGATTTTGGGGTCCCATTTCTTCATGTTACATACCTGTGTCTTCAGTATCAGCTCAGGACAGACCATGTACAAGGGGGAACCTCCACAATGAAATTTATTTATAAAAATTGTGTATTTATTGTTACATGTTTAAACTTCAGTCACCTTCTTAATACTCTCTGCTTGATGCAGTACACCTACTGAGACTTTTTTTCCACAGCTCAGAACAGTTTTTGAACAAATCAATTATGACGCCTTTTAGTGCTTCTGCCATTTTTTGTTTCACCTCTTCTGCTAGGAAAACATTTTGCTTTGAGAACGTTTTTTTCATTGGGGAAACCAAAAAGTTTTCTCAGGTTAAGAACAGGTGAACAGGGAGGGTGGGGCATGAGAGTTATGCAGGTTTTGGTAAAAAAACAAAAACAAAAACAAAACTTCTGTACACGGTGCAGTCAGAAGCAGGTGCACCTGTAAATCACCCATCATGAAATGGGCAAACGTGTTGAAAGAATCTCCAAAAATAATAAAAATTAACTGAAGCCAAACTGTAGCCTCTCTCAACAATGCTAGCTGGTGCACCGATACCAAGTGATTCCTAGAACACTCACCTAGAAGGGAAGCCTATACTACAAGGGGTCTGTCCTACAAAAAACAATTCCAGTTTTGAATGCCCCTCCCCCCCCACTTATATACCACTTTCATTTGATGAAGAAGCAGTGCCATGCATGCCATAATTATGGCCTGATGCATCCTTTTTCTCCAGTTCATGATGGGCAGCTCAGGTTGGTAACTTGGTGGCCATCATCAAGCATTCAGTTTCCATTAAAACTCAATGCCTTTCTTAAAGATTGGCAGTAGCGGGATACTGCCAGGGTGGGTGTGGGGAGAACACAGCACTAATAAGGGTACCTGATCTCAAATCGGGTAAAGTAGGGACCAAATGGAGACCCAAACTTTACCTGTACAATTACCACTTGTATACCTAATCCTGAATTGTACCCCACATCTTTTTTTTTTAAGTTGGAGTCTCACTCCGTTGTCCAGTCTCGAGTGCAGTGGCATACTCACTGCCACCCCCACGTATACCTGCTGGGCTCCCACAATCCTTCCACCTCAGCCTTCCAAGTGGCCAGAACTGCAGGCACGCTACCATGCCTGGATAATTTTTTAGTTATTGATTGGAGAGACAAGGTCTCGCCAAGTTGCTGGGCTGTCCTCGAACCTGCAGTCTCAGGCAATCCACTCGCCTCGGTCTCCCAAAGTGCTGGGATGACAGGCTGAGCCACTGATTCCAGCCTTGTACCCCACATCTTTAAAATAAAATTTAAAGAAATGAAAATTTAAAAACTCAATGGCAAGCCAAGAATTATCTCTTAAAAGGAGAGTAGTTATCTGAGGATGATAGCAGGGCTTTTCTCCAAAATCCTAAATGCCTCTGCTGTGATTCACTAATAGGGCCCCGTCAAAAACTCCAAATGGAATCGTTATGTACCACCCCTGGCACCTCCAGCACCATTGGATCTGCTAGATCATATGGCCCAAGTGGCAAAGCAGGTTGCACAGCAGCCTTGACCTGTTGCTGACTGTTCTCCTGTTCTGGGCCCCACTCAAAACTAGCAGCTTTTCAGGTCACTCAGTAAACTGATTGGGCTAACACATCCAAATGACAAATGTGTTGCCTCCAAAATCCAAATAGGCTCACTAGATATTATGCCTCTTTCTTGGTTGCAGAAGATGCCAGGTGCAATAACGTATCCTTTACCATAAAAGGGATATTTCCATAGGCACCACACCACTAAACTCCTAGAGTTTTTGCTAAAGTGGAAGGTCCCCTGAATTTTAATCTAATCTATTTTCAACCCTCTGACACATCAATGGCTTACTAATAAGTCCAGAGTGGTTGCTGTTTGTTGAATACAGGGTCCAATCAGCATAATGTAATTAATGTTAACCAGTGCGATATCTTGTGAAAGAGAAAGGCAATCAAGATCCCTGCAAACTAAGTTATGATATAGGACTAAAGATTTAGCATGCACTGAGGTAGATCAGTGAAAGTGTACTGCTGGTCTTTCTGGCTGAAAGCAAACTACTTCTTGTGGGTCTAATGAACAAAGATTAAGAAGAGGCATTTGCCAGATCAATAGCTACATACCAGGTACCAGATGTTAATCTGCTTAAGCAATGAAACCACATGTGATATAACCACTGAAATTGGAGTCAAAATTTGGTAGAGCTTATCATAATTCAGTCATTCTCCAAAAATTCATCTTTCAAGCCCTTGATGATGACACTCATTTCTTCAGTCTCTCCAGGGATGCAATATTGGTTTTGATTGACTATTTTCCTAGGTACAGGCATCTCTAAGGATTTTTATGTGTCATTTCTCACCATTGTAGCCTTCACTCCACAGGTTAGGAGGCCGATAAGTGGATTTTATTCCAATTATGCATGCCAGAACTGAAGAAATAACCACAAGATGGGTTTAGAGACCCCCTGATTGTAAGTCAGACGTGAGCTAAAACTCCGCTGATCACCTGGCCTTATAAGTCTCTGTTCTATCTAGAGGACCACAGTGATGTTTCAGGTCTTCTGGACTCAGTGTCAGTTTAGAGCCAGTGTTCAGTAATCCCAAAAGGGCTTATTATTTTCCTTTCCCCAATGAACAGTTACCCAGGTAAAAGGCCAGAGGTCACTTTAGGAAAAGAAAGATTAACAACAAAAATGTTTGGTAGTGTATTGGGGTCTTTCCTCAGGAGAATCTGGCATTTCCTTCATTTAAGTAATTCTGATTCTGTAGAGAGGTTCAAGTCTGGAAAATAAGAGGACATTGGTTTCCATGAGTCACATTATTTTGATTGCTGCCTTGCTTCTGTTGCCCATTATAGTATGCCCACCTTGCCTTTAGCAGTTGAGTGCTGGCAGTGGTCTCTTCAACCCTGTGATTCTACTATTCCCATTGCATTTCCAAATGAGTGACTGTGGCTCTCACTCTAAGGTCTGGCATACAGAGAAAAGCAATTACATGGCTCTTCCAGGTTGCTGGTGCTCCCTTTACAAACCTATTTATCAAAATATTAGTGAAAATGTGTCTTCTGGACCTTCCCAGTATGAGTAAGTAGGTTTTACATGACAAATCTACTCCAACATTCCAATCTCCCTATGCCTTTGAATCTTTTCCTCTATATTAAATCAAGGGAGATTAGGCATCTCCAACTCACTCACAATGGGACATCTTTTGATCTATGTTTCAGCCAGTCAACTAAATTATTAGTGCCTTTTTTTAAGAAATACCTGAGCAGCAACATTAAAGGCAAAATGTATGCTTAGCAGACCCATAGCAATAAAATCAGCCTCATCCAACTTTAGATTTCTTCCACCAGTATCCCACATTCTCAATATCCATTCCTTCAATTATTCCCGAGATTTCTGATTGTACATATTAGGAAACTCCAACAGTTGTTTTGGAGTGTATTGTTCCTCCTCACTGATCACAGTCCATACCTCACATTTAAGAGCATGCCTGGACTTGAGTCTTAATTATATGTATAGAAGCAAAGAGGGGAGGTAGAGGTGGGTTCTGAGGAGAATTAGCATTACCTTGCCTGGCAACTACCTACCTTAGGAGGCCATTACTCTTTCCTTAGGTAACGCAGGGTTAATTCCTTCAGACAGAGATAAAAAGACCAATACCACTAGGGCTTGGCATGAGAATGCTGCTTCTTGGGGTGGGGAGGCCATCTCCACTGCAAAAAAAGACCCATTAGAATTTAGGAGCTCAATGTTCCAGTCTCATCAGGGTTCTCCCACATGTCTCTGCCCCAACTAGCAGTATCCTTTTCTTTCCTAATCAATGCTCTCACTTTAACAATAGACACCCTTCAAGACTGGAGGGTTATCTTTTGTTTTAAGTCAACCAATTGCATGACGAACACTTGTGTTTGATTTTTCAGCAATTTCAACCCTGTGGCTACAGGGTCATGCTTAGAAGCTTCTAGGTTATGTGTATGTGTTTGGATCCAAAAATTCCAGTCTGTGAGCTCATCTTTTTTCTTTCATCACTTTGTCCAGAAATGTTAGGAATCAAAATAACATCTATAGAATCACCATGTTCCTTGCTTTTTATAGGTGGTGAATTAGGACTATCAAATGTATTTATTTTGTGGTGATAAACGGTTCACACCATGGACTATCAATGATCTCTGCACTATTAGAAGTGAAGTCTTTAGCATTTTTAGGTCTAATCAGATTAGACCCATTCCAGAAACACCAAAATCAGTCAAGGAAATTTATACTTAAAATTGTGTTTCTTCAAAACCACTCCTGGTACAAAAATCTGTGTCAGTCAAGGTTCTCCAGAGAGACAGAATCAATAGGATATGTGAGAGGGGATTTATTAGAGTGAATTTGCTCACACAATCACCAAGGCAGAGAATACCCACTGCAAGTTAGATAACCAGAGAAGCCAGTAGCCTGGCTCAGTCTAGAGACCTCAGAACCAGGGAAACCAATGGTACAGACCCTAGTCTGATGGCAAAATTCTGAGATTCTCCAGGAGGTTCCTGATGCAAATCCCAGAGTTCAAAATTGAACAATTTTGAAGTATGATATCCAAGGGAAGGAAGGGCAAAATGTGCCCCATTCCAGTAGGGAAACAGAAAAAAAAAATTCTTTTTTTCCACCTGTTTGTCCCAGTCAAGTTCCCAACCAATTGAACGGTGCCTACTCGCATTGAGGGCAGGTCTTTCTTTTTCAATCCACTGACTCATTTCAAACTTCTCTGGAAATATACTCACAGACATGATCAGAAATCTCAACCAGTCAAGTTGACCATCACATTACTGTACTGAGGTGGCTAACTATCTGTGGAGCTTAGAGTAAGTTAACTCACCTCTGGAAGCCTAAGTTTCTTACTCTGAAAAATGTGATTAATAAATGTGATATAAATGAGATAATAGATTAGAAAGGTTATATATTGTATATACTATATTTTTCAGATCAAATAGGTTAAGAGCACACTTTTTTGTATGGGATATTTGATTTAAACTTTGACATATATGAAAGTATAGTAGTTAGAACAATGTTGCCCCCCACCCCGCCCAATGATGCTCATGTTCTAATAACCAGATTTTTTAAAAGTAGTCCAGTATAAGGTAAACAATTTGTGGATAAGATTAAGTTAAGAATTTTAAAATGAGACATTTATCCTAGATTATCCAGGTAGGCCAAAGGTAATCTCCAGGGTTCTTACCATGGAGAGAGTATCCTGGATTATCAGGGGTATGCACTATAATCACATGAGATCTTATAAAGGAAATAGGAAGGCAAGAGAGTCAGAGAAAAAGATGTGATGATGAAAGCAAAAATAGAATTGAGGTAAGGTAGTTTTTAAGACGGAGAAAAGGATACAGGCCGTAACTAGAAACTTTCATAGGCAAAAAAATGGATTATTTCCTAGAGCCTCCAGAAGAGAAAGTAGCCTCCAAAACACCATGATTTTAGCCGAGATTCACATTGGGCTCCAGAACTGGAAGTTAATAAATGTGTATCTTTTTAGTTTCTAATCTTGTGGTAGTTGGTTAACTTAGCAAGGAGAAACTCATACAGAGACTACAAAACATTTAACTCTCCAATCACATCTCTAAAATAAAAAAAGCATAATAGTATATATACCTTCCAAACTTTTTGGTAAGTTTTCTAATTTTTTCTTTAAGGCACCTATCAGTGCTCTCTGATATTCCTGGGCAGCGTGTGGCATGTCCATCGTATGTTCTAAACTCCTGATGCCTTGTGACAATTTCTTTTTTTTTTTTTAAATTAATCAGTATTTTTTATTATCATATTGTGGGGTACAGTTAAGGATTAGGTATACAAATATGCTTCGTTCAGACACCCTTGGTGATAAGAGGTGTCTCCCCGTCCCCAGACAGATATTGAGCATCATTAATCCCATCTCCCCT
>CAUYQG010047732.1:0-19231 GCA_963574415.1 Tarsius wallacei
AGTGAGACTCCAACTCAAAAAAAAAAAAAAGAATGGGTAAAATCTGAAAGAGGGTAGGTGGGGTGCAAGGGCATTTATGCTTTATATATGTTTCTGTATCTGATATCTGAATTAAAAATTTGCATTAATAAGAATTTGTTGATGAATGCATTCTTACTCTTTTTTTTTTTTTTGAGCAGGAGTCTCTCTGTCCTCCAGGCTGGAGTGCCACCACAGCCTCAACCTGCTGGGCTCAGGTGATCCTTCCCCTTCGGCCTTCCACATAGATGGAACTACAGGTGTGCGCTACCACACCAGGCTAATTTTTTAATTTATTGTAGAGATGAGGTCTCACCATGTTGCTTAGGCTGGTCTTGAACCCCTGAGCTCAGGCAATCCTCTCGCCTCTGCCTTCCAAAGTGCTAGGATCACAGGCGTGAGTCATTGCATCTGGCTACTTTCTTACTCTATTTTAAGAATATCTGTTACTTCCTGTTTACATGTCTTAGAATTGACCTTTTCCAAAGTACATTCACTCAATATATTAGTGTGTTCCTGTCTGTCTTCTATGTGTTAGACACTAAAGTAGGCACTAGGAATACAGAGGTACACAAAAAAGAATAGTTTCTCTTTCTTCATGCAGTTTGCAATGTCGTTCATTTGCTTTGAGCAAAAGAATATCGCTGTCACCATTTCTGTAGAAGGCTGGCTCATAAATCATTGATGGGATTTTCTGTGACTCAAGTTTTTGTTGTTTATTCTTTTAAAACATTTCTTTGGTCAGGAAGTCCCTATATCCAGATTAAACTTTAGGTGTACAAATTTCTTCCTAATCTCTAGCGGTTAAGGGTGTCAAATTGACTGGTTTCTAAGATATTTCGATTTGACCGTATTTAAGCTCTGTGGAAGGAAACATTTTATTGAGACCAGTTTTCTTCCCAGAGTGTTTGTTAATGAGTGAGTGATTTGCAAAAGTGCAGACTCTACATTTTCTCCCCTTCAGACTTACGTGAGATATTATCAGTTCCCCATATTTCTTTTGGAAGGACACAAAAGGGACATCATTATCTACTCTCCTACCTGCAAATGTGAGGAGCATGTGTCCAATTAAATCGAGTGCTTCCTCTTCATTGTTCTGTATGAATAATTAACCTTTCTTAGTGCTGACATCAGGAAGGTGCTGAATCTCCCCTTCTTCCAAGGGAAAAATAAAATGAGGAGCAAAATTGACGATTTTTTAGAGTTTTCTTTTTAATCACATCTATGAATAGTTAATCATAAAATATGAGTGTTCAAATCTCAAATGTTGATCCTGAAAATTATTATTTTGTTTATTCTTTGGTGGTAATGATTTTATTATTAATGTGGGCTTCTCTAAAGTAATAATGTTCTCTAATGCAATCATTTAGAACAATATGGTCACCAATCTACTTTCATTAGTCACAGGGGAACATTATAAATCAATTTATATGATCTTTGCAATTGAAAATTGCTGGATGCCAGCTGTGTTAATTTCTGTTAATTATCATCCTTTTAAATCTCATTCTTCCTGTAAGTAAGATATGTACTTTAGGACTTTTTTACAGTTTAAATCATTCTGCGCATCCTCCTACAGGTCTCCTACAAGGTTTGTGCCCCTCTAAGTTGATTTATAATGTAACCTTGAAACAAGGAGAAGCATTAGTCGACTGCTGTTTTAATAAATGACTTGTCAGCTATTTTACAACTATGGCTGTACAACTATTGGCTAGAGAAATTTCTAGATAGCAGGCCTTTGAATCCCTAATTATTTCAAAGATTTGGTTGGCCGTTCTCAATCATATTGATCTTCTGTGCAAATAAACACCATACTGCTAGAGAGAAAATAGCTTTGATCTGTCTACATGTTTTGATTTTGTCAAAGACTTATTAGTCAATTTAAAGAGTTGACAATGTAATGAAATCATTTTGCATTTTACCTGTTAAAATACTGTTTTCCTCTTTGTTTATGCTTATTTATTTTGCAACACAGAGTTACATTATCTTGAGAAGTCAATCACATTTTGGAACGTGAGTTCCATAGAACTCTAAGTTGCCCCAGTCAAATCTGATTAGGCTCACTTTTCACTGGGATTTTTTTACCCAGCATGCACAACTGCCATTTCAAAATAATTCTTATCTTCAAGTGAATTATCATCATCTCTCCTGACTTCTCTTCTGACCTTCCGGTTTCCGTCTCCCTCAACAGCATCTCAATTCATTCATTCCACAGGGTCAGCCTGAAGATTCTCCATTACCTAAACCAAAGCTAAAATAGCCACCTAGAATACTCTTGATAGTCAAGGCCATAGCTTTTGTACTAGTGTCTTACAGTCATTAGTAATACTAACGGCAATCTAAGCAATAAAGTAATAATTTATCTGCCTTTTACCTTTTACTATGTTCTCTTAAAATGATCTGTCTATAATCTGTCAGAACTATTAATTTGGGATAGACTTTTGGAACTAAACAGGATCTTAGAATTATAAGAACAGCACCCTTTAATTTTTTTTTTTTTTAGTAGGAGTCTTACTCTGTCGCCCAGGCTGGAGTGCAGTGTGGCACGCTGCTCATGGCCACTGTGGCCTCAACCTGCTAGGCTCAGGCAATCTGTCTCAGCCTTTCAAGTAGCTGAAACCACAAGTGCATGCCACCCTGCCCAGCTAATTTTTTTTTTTTTAATTTATAGCAGAGACGAGGTCTCTCCAAGTTGCCCAGGTTGGTCTCAAACCCCTGGGCTCAGTATCTTGCTATTCAAGAGGTTTCTGGTTGTATATTTGCAAACCATACATCTGATACGGGGTTTATATTCAAAATATGTAAGAAACTCAAACAACTCAATAGTAAATAAACAAAAACCCAATTTAAAAAATGGACAAAGAACTTGAATAGACATTTCTCAAAAGACATACATATGGCTAACAGTTGCATGAAAAAATGCTCAACATCACTAATCATTAGAGAAATGCAAATTAAAACCACAGTGATATATCACCTTGCCCCTGTTAGAATGGCTGTTGTAAAAAGAGATAGCCAACATTGGTGCAGGTGTGGAGAAAAGGGAACCCTTGTACACTGTTGGTGGAAATATACATCTGTGCAGCCATAACAGAAAATAGTATGAAGAGCTCTAAAAAAATTCAAAATAGAACTACCATATGGTCCAACAATCTCACTGCTGGGTACATATCCAAAATAAATTAAATCGGTATGTAGAAGAGATATCTGCACTTTAATGCTTGTTGTAGCATTAATCACAGTAGCCAAAATATGAAATCAACCTAAGTGTCCATCAACAAATGAATGGATAAAGAAAATTAGGTGCTTACATATGTACAATGGAATATTATACAGCCTTAAAAAGGAAGGAAATCCTGGCATTTGTGACAACATGGATGGCTCTGGAGGACACTATGCTAAGTGAAATAAGCCAGGCACAGAAAGATAAATACCACATGCTCTCACTTACATGTGGAATCTGAAGAAGCTGAACTCAGAGAAGCAGAGAGTGGAATGGTGGTTACCGGGGACTAGGTGGAGGAGGGCAAACAGGGAGATGTTGGTCAAAGGGTACACCATTGCAGTTAGACAGGAAGAATAAGTTCCAGAGATCTCACGGTGACAACAATGAATAGCAATACATTGTATTCTTGAGCATTGCTAAGAAAGTAGATTTTAAGTGTTCTCCTACAAAATAATTTAAGGTGATGCATATGTTAAGTAGCTTTATTTAGCCATTCCACAACGTATACACAGTTCAAAACACGTTGTACATAAATATACGCAATTGTTGTGAATTAAAAAAACAAACTAATTTTTGAAATATGCATCTCACCATCTTGTCGTCGAAGATGATGCTGGTTACAGCACTACTCAGCGTGTTTCATGTGTCTCAGAGCCCACTTGTGAAGGAAGATCACCTGTCTAGAGTCCTCAAAGAAACCGTCTTTACTAGCATTGAAGACTTCAATTGTTGGATCTGAGTTACGTCTACACACTCCAGAGAAGGGCCCTTGTGCAGCTCTTCACAATGCAGGTCAGGACAAGGGGACATGATTGAGGCTGCCCTCAGCTCACTATTTCAGAAATAAACCAAAAACTTGTTAAAACTCTTAAAATTTAAGAATATCCTTTGCAGCCGGGCACAGTGGCTGATGCATGGAATCCCAGCACTTTGGGAGACCGAGGTGAGAGGATTGATTGCCTGAGCCCAGGGGCTGGAGACAAGCCCGAGCAACTTGGCGAGATCTCATCTCTACAATAAATTTTTAAAAAGTTAGCTGGGTGTGGTGGTGCGTCCCTGTGGTTCCAGCTGCTTGGAAAGCTGAGGCGGAAGGATCGCCGGAGCCCAGCAGGTCGAGGCTGTGGTGGCTGGGAACGTGCAACTGCGCTCCAGTCTGGGCGACAGAGACTCCGACTCACAAAACAAAAATACTCTCTGCATGCAATTTTTACTTTACTCCAAAATGTCTGGCAGTAAGACTGCTAACATTTCCAAGGCAAAATTTATCTGGGGCAAACATAGAGAGATGCCATTGCTTCTTTAGGATGACAGACTCCTGGGACAGCAGAGGAAATCATGGGCGGACAGTTCTGCCGTGCTACTGGAAGAGGTCTGCCCGTTAGTGGCCTGGTCCATTTAAAAGCAAAACGACCATGGAGGCTGGCTGGTGCAAGGGATGGAAGGTGAACTCGGCTGGACCCATTTTCAAGCTGTCCTTGGAAAACCTCCAAATGTACACACTACAGATTTTTGTGTGTATTTGAATTTTAGCAAGCAAACAAATAAAACTACAACATACTGACTTTAAATATTTTCATCTTCAACAGTTTTCAAGAGTTAACATATGTGCTTGCTAAGGAAACAAACATAATTTCTACCAACCACCTAGACTATGCCGTAAGATTGACCTCCAAGGGGCTGGGTCATGGTCTTGGCACAGTGCACCCCACTAGAAGTCATGTTAATACTACACAATAATATCATGAATAACATCATGAATGACAACATTCATGTCATAAGCTTTTTAAAAATTTTAATTTTTTTTTTTTAGACAAGGGTCTCACTTTGTCACCCAGGCTGGAGTGCAGTGCCAGGATCCCAGCTCACTGCAGTCTCAAATTCCTAGGCTCAAGTGATCCTCCTGCCTCAGTCTCTTAAGTAGCTGGGAATATAGGCACACACCACTATTCCCAGCACATTAAAAACGTTTTTGTAGAGATGGTGTCACGTTATCCTGCCCAGGTTGGTCTTGAACTCCTGGCCTCAAGTGATTCTCCTGCCTTGGCCTCCCAAAGTGCTAGGATTACAGGCATGAGCCGCCATGCTCAGCCCCCATGTCATAGGCTTTTAAGATCTTTTGTCTATATTGTCTCAGTTAACCTTTATAACATATGACAGGCATTTTTATTTTAAAGATGGCTAAAAACTCAGAGAGTTATGTGACTTTTCTGAAGTCACACCATTTCCATATGATGGAACTGGTTTTTCACTCAGTTTGCCTGATATTAAAGTCTAAGTTTTTAACAGACTCTATAACCTCCTGGGTGTTGGATTTTCGTGTTATTAGCTTTGATGAAAATGAATGCAAAATAGTTAAGAACACTATATAAGTTTGCATGATTCTTTAAAATAACAGCTTTATTGAAATACAATTCACATACCATAACATTGACCCTTTTAAAGTATGCAAATCAGTGGTATTTAATACGTCCAGAATTCTACAACCATCGACAATATCTAATTTTAGCACATTTTTATCACTCCACAAAGAAATCCATTAGCAGTCATTCCCTATTATCTACACACCCTCCTCTCTCTGACAATCACTAACCTACTTTCAGTTGCTCTGGGTTTGTCTATTTGGGACATTTCACACAAATGAAATCTTACAGTGTGGACACTTTTGTGTCTGCGTCTTTCACTTAGCATGCCTTCGAGGTTTATCCATGTTATAACATGTATTGGTAGTTAGTAATCTTATGGCTGAAATATTTCATTGTAAGATACACTACATTTTGTTTCTCTGTCCATCAGTAGTGGGCATTCGGGCTGTTTCCACTTTGACTGTTATGAATCATGCTGTCATGAGCATTCATACGTAAGCTTTATGTCTACAGATTTCTCCATTTCTCTTGGGTATGTACCCAGAAGTGAAATTGCTAGCTCATATGATAACTATGTTTCACAGTTTTAAGGAATAGCTAAACTGACTTCCAAAGTGGCTGCCCATTATACATTCTCACCAGCTGTGAGCAAGGGTTCAAATTTTCCTACATTCTGGTGCCACTGTGCTAGCCAGGGTGACATTGCAACCCCAACTCAAAAAAAAAAAAAAGTAAATGTGATCATGGCACTTATTTGCCATGATCACTTATTTGCTTCGTCCCTTGTATGCTTCTTTTATTGACCACAAAGACACTCCTTAAGATGACTTATAAAGTCTTCCAAATCTGCCCCTTGCCAGGCTCTACAAGATCCTCCCACCTATCCTCTAATCCCATCTTGGATAACCTTAAGATCTATTATACACCCTAATACTTAAATCCCTCCAGTGGAATTCTAGAAAATGTTCACAAAAAAATGTATGTGTATATTTCTTGTGTATGTTTTTGGGACTATTGTTTATACTGTCAGTGTGTCCAACAGACGTTTAGTCACAAAATATGTGGATATAAATTTTCATGAAGGGACAGGGACATAGTAAGATGGGAGAAGTGTGTCCTCAGTAAGAAAACTAAACTAGGAGACGGGCTCAGTGGCTCAGCCTGTAATCCCATGTCTTGGGAGGCCGAGGTGAGTGGATTGCCCGAGCCTGCGGGTTTGAGACCCACCTGGGCAACTTGGCGAGACCTCATCTCTACAATAAATCAAAAACTAGCCGCACATCTATAGTTCCGGCTACTTGGAAGGCTGAGGCGGAAGGATCGCCAGAGCCCAGCAGGTCGAGGCTGTGGTGGCTGAGAGTGGCCACTGCACATTAGTCTGGGCGATAGAGTGAGACTCCAACTCAAAAAACAACAAAAAAAGATAACTAAACTGGGTCTCAGGTGAAAAGGAATCACTGGAGCTTGTTCTCTTATTGATCTAATTTTTTCTGAGTTAAAGTCTCACTCTGTCACCCAGGCTGGAGTGCAGTGGCATACTCACGGCCACCGCAGCCTCGAATTGCTGGCCTCGGGATCCTTCTGCCTCATTCCAAGTAGCTGGAACTACAGGCGTGTGCCCCCTCGCCTAGCTAATTTTTGATTTATTGTAGAGACGAGGTCTCACCATGATGCCCAGGCTGGTCTCAAACCCGAGGGCTCAGGCAATCCTCTCCCCTCCGCCTCCCGAAGTGCTGGGATTACAGGCACGTGCCACAGCACTCTGTCGAACTTGTTCTCTTGACTCCGAATCCTGAAAGAGGTGGACCCTCTTAAGTCTGTGACCTGAGAAAACAAGCTGTTTTTTTAATTTTTATTATTAGGGTCTTTAAATGTTTCCACCTCATCTCTATTTTACTAAGCAGGACAGGAAGTGCCAGGTGCTGAGGCTGGGGTCATAGCGTGAAGCAGAGCTTGGCCCTTTAAGGACAGCAGTGTTGGCAGTGGAGATTAATGGGATTCCTCCAAGGAGAGGTGACTGAGTGTTTCTGCGGAGAGAGACCATTCCTCCCAGGTGGAGACGCCCCTCCAATGAATCTAGAGATGGGGTTTAAGTTTTATCGAAGGCAGCTGCAGTTTCCCTGGATAGCCCACTGAACAGAACCAGTCTCTACTGGGCTGGAAAGAGGGAACTTGCCACCTCTCTGCTGAGTTCGAAAATAAATCGAGTATGTAAGTTTAGAGATATAACTAAAGACTTCCTCTTGAATTTAGGCGTAAAATCTACTTATCAATTTATATATGGATACACATATACTCACGTACAAATATAGAGGCTATAACACTCAGATCATAAGCCTGAAGTGAGGTTTACATTATCTATTGCTGTGTAACAAACTCAACTCCAAATTCAAGCAGCTTGAGTCCACCATTTCATATGGTCCACCATGTTGTGGGTAAGAAATGTGGGAAGGGGCCCCAGGCGGTTTGTCTCCAGCTCACCTGGGGTGACCAAGCTGGACGGCCTCTCCAGGGGTTCCTTTGTTCACAAGCCTGATCCCTCATTACTCCTTAGCCTCACTCCGCATGGGGGCTTAGCTGCAGGCCGCCGTGTGCTCAGCCTGGGATCCACCACGATGGTGGTCTCAGGGGAGCCATGCTTCCGAAATGGCAGCTGGTTTCCAAGAGAGCAAGGTGGTAGCTGCCGGGCCTCTCACAAGCTAGTTACAAGCACCACTGCTTACATCGTTTACATCAGACTGTACTCTGCTGATCAGAGCAGTCACAGAGCAGCTCCCACTCAAGGGGAGAAAACCAGACTGCAGCTCAGAATGAGAGGAGCCAAGAATCGGCAGCTGGCTTGGATCTCCATTCCGCGTGAGACCGATGAAGCACACAGACATAGTTAATAAACACGAAGCTTTTCTGCAACAAAAATCTCACTACTGTGCTCAGCCCTCTGTGGTCCACAAACATATCAACGGCCTTAGATACGGAGGGGACGTTATTACACGTAATGTGTGCGACTTCAATAACCTTCTTATATTTCAAGGTGCCGATAGTTAAAGCTCTCTCAAGTTTTATGACTTCTTTGGTTTGTGTATGTACACTTTATGACCAAGATTTTGAGTCACAGGGAGCACGTACTATGCTTTTTATGGCATAGAACTACAATCTTAGGAGCATTAGGAACGGTTTAACAGTTTATTCGTGTCCAGGGAATTATTGTAGCCTACCTAACACCTTTGATTTACTAAAGTCACAAAAGTTATGCTAGCTTGTTTAATGGATATAATTTTAGCCACATGGCAAAGCATAGCTTTGTACAGGTGTTCTTACATGTCTGGTTCACTGACATCGAAGAAATTCAACTCCAGGGTCATGGAGAGAAGCAAAGGACCTAATGAAAACCGCATGTTAACCGTTAATGTTCATTTACCAAATCTTGCTTAAACTCTTGTACTCTCAAAGCTAATTTCATCCAATTGCCTTTTAATTATAGTTTCTTGCTCAAAGTTGCGAATATAATGGCTTTTTAATATAACTTGCACTGTTCTGTGTCCAATGTAGGATGTAATCATGCAATTCACTCAGTCAGAGCCAGTGCATCAGGTCATTAAAACACAAGCACACAGATTCCTGCACGTGCATATACCCGGCAGGGAAGAAACATAAGAATCTGACAAAAACGCCTTTGGATGGAATTCTGTAAATCTATGTCCACAGTATACATTGTAGCTATCATGAAATATAGAAGTCAGACCTCACTGAGATATTTGTGCACATATCACGTAGACTAAGATAAGAGAAACTGATATAAAGTAGAACGCAAGTGATATGACATTGTACTAGGTGTATGACTACCTAATACAATCCTAGTAGATAATTATAATTCTAAACACAGGTTTTTCACTATTCAAGATGTTAAGAGGTGAATAGACTCTTAGTTCCCTGCCCTCTGTAGGGAAGGAAGTCAGAAAAAAGATGATAAAATTTAAGATTCTTTTTTGTGTTAGTAAAGATGATGAAACAAAATGTAACCATTTAAAAAAATCTCTTTAAGAATCATGATTAGGCTAAATGGGGTGGCTCACGTCTGTAATCCCAGCACTTTGGGAGGCAGAGGCAAGAAGACTCCCTGAGCCCACAGGTTTGAGACCAGCCTGGGCAACTTGGCGAGGCTGCATCTCTATAATAAATCAAAAGATTAGCTGGGTGTGGTGGTGCGCACTTGTAGTTCCACCTACTTGGAAGACCAAGGTGGAAGGATCACCTCAGTCCAGCAGGTTGAGGCTGCAGTGGCTGGGAGAGTGCCACTGTTCTCCAGCCTGGCGACAGAGGGAAACTCTGACTCAAAAAAAAAAAAACAGTGATTACTTTTGGGATATAAAAGTAGATGTGTGCATGTGTTCAATATTTACATATACAGAGGGTGTGTGGTGGTACACACCTGTGGTTCCAGCTACTTGGAATGCTGAGGCGGAAGAATCTCCTGAGCCCAGCAGGTTGTGGCTGTGGTAGCCATGAGTGTGCCACTGTACTCTAGCCTGGGTGACAGAGTGAGACTCCAATGCCAAGAAAAAAAAAAAGTATATTAGGCTATATTTTTACACATCTATTTACTCCATAATTTGCTAAGCGCCTCCTAACTGTGGCCTATGTTGTTAGTGATACCAAAAAAGTGATGGCCTCTGATTTAAGATTTTCAGTTTTTTAATCAAGTACATTTCTTTACATCAATAACTACTTATTCCTATCAAAATTCCAATGGCATTTTTCATAGAAATAGAAAAAATAATTCTATAATGTGTATGCAATTACTAAGACACTGACTACCAAAAAAAATCTTGAGAAAGAAAAAGTTAGAAGCATCACACTCTGATTTTAAATTATATTACAAAGCTCTAGTACTGTATAGCTCAGTCATAAAAAGAGACACATAGGCCAATGAAACAAACGAGTTTAGAAATAAACACAGACATATACTTTTCAACAAGGCTAACAAGAAAACATAGGGAGGAAAAGATAGTATCTTCAATAAGTGGTGTTGGGAAAACTAGATTTCACATGCAAAAGAATGAAAATAGATAGCTATCTTACATTAGACACAAAATCAACTCAAAATGAATTAAAAACCTAAACCTATGACCTGAAGCAGTATAGCTTCTAGAGGGAAAGCTCTTTGATACGGGCCTGACAATGATTTTTTGGACATCACAGAAAAAGCTCAGGCAACAAAAGCAAAAATTAACGCATGAAACTACGTCAAACTAAAAAGCTTCTGCACAGCGATCACTCAACAAAATGAAAAGGCAGCCTATATTGTAAGAAAATATTTGCAAACCGTAGATCTGATAAAAAAGGTTAATACTCAAAATATGTAAGGAACTTATAACTACTCAACTGCAAAAAAAACCCCTAATGTACAAAATGGGGAAAGGCCCTGAATAGAGACACCTCTCAAAACACATACAAATGACCAACAGGTATTTGAAAAGGTGCTGAACATCACTAACCATCAGAGCAATGCAAATTAAAACCACAGTGAGATGTCACCTTACACCTGTAAGAATAGCTACTTATCAAAAAAACAAGACATAACAAGTGCTGGTGAGGATGTGGAGAACAAGGAACCCTTGCACACTGCAGGTGGGAATGTTAATTGGTACAGCCATTGTGGAAAGCAGTGTAGAGGTTCCTCAAAACACGAAAAACACAACTACCACAGGAGCCAGCAATCGCCCTTCTGGCGATGTCTCCAAAGGGAGGGAAATCACCGGCTCGTAGAGACGTGTGTACTCCCATGCTCACCACGGGATCATCCACAGTCACCAAGAAACCGAAGCAGCCCACGTGTTCATCAACAGACCAGTGAGCAAAAAAGTAGGGTGCATATGCCTACAATAGAACATGACTCAGGCTTGTGAGAAGGAAATCTTGCCATTCGCAAGCATTATGGGGCTGGAGCTGGAGAAATAAACCAGATGCAGGAAGAAAAGAATCTCACATGTGAAAACTAAAAACATACAGAGAAGCAGACAGAAATAGAGTAGAACAGTAATGACCAGAAACGGGGAGGTGTAGGGGGAGGACACAGAGTAGGCAAAGGGTGCAAAGTTGCAGTTAGGTAGGATAAGTCTAGAGATTTAATGCACAGAATGAACACAATAGTTAATAATGTGGTATTGTATACTAAAAATTTGCTGAGAGACTGTAGGTGTTCTTACCACATGCACATACAAAAGATAACTAATTGCTTATTATATTATATTAACATAACAACTATGTGTAGATCAAAACAGCATGCTAATATTTTAAATAAACATACAGAAAATGTTACTAAATCCTACACATGTAAGATTCTCAGCATTTTGTAGAAAACGTTTCTCTAGTATTACCTTCCAATTAATGTTTGGCCATTAAAAAACAAAACATACCAGGTGCGGTGGCTCACGCTTGTAATCCCAGCACTTTGAGAGGCTGAGTAAGAGTACTGCCTGAGCCCAGGGGTTCGAGACCAGCCTGGGCAACTTGGCAGAGACATTGTCTCTATAATAGATCAAAAAATAAGCTGGGTGTGGTGGCATGTGCCTGCAGTTCCAGCTACTTGGAAGGCTGTGGAAGGCTGAGGCAGAAGGATCGCCTGAGCCCAGCAGGTTGAGGCTGCGGTGGCCGTGAGCATGCCACTGCACTCCAGCCAGGGTGACAGAATGAGACCCTGACTCAGAAAAAAAAAAAGAAAAAACAAAACAAGCTGGGCCCGGTGGCTCATGCTTGTAATCCCAGCACTTTAGGAGGTGGAGGTGAGAAAATTGCTTGATCCCAGGGGTTTGAGACCAGCCTGGGCAACTTGGTAAGACCTCGTCTCTACAATAAATCAAAAAACTTAGCCAGGTGTGGTAGCACATGTCTGTGGTTCCAGCTACTTGGAAGACTGAGGCAGAAGGGTCACCTGAGCCCAGGAGGTTGAAGCTGCAGTGGCCATGAGCATGCCACTGCACTACAGCCTGGGCAACACAGTAAGACTCCAACTCAAAAAAAAAAAAAAAAAGCCAAACCAAACAACAACAAAAACGGGCCATGAGGCTAAATGCCGGTGTAAAAACAGAAAAATCTTTGTTCAGTCCTCAAAATTTAGGATTTGTAAAATGCCAGTATCTGGAAACAAGTAAGAATCTAGATGGATTGGCTTTCTTTTTTAATTTTCTCTGGATATGTGTTCACACACACCTTGTGTTCACTCTTTAAACTACAAATATGGACAGTCTACGTACATCTGAAGGGTTTCAGGTGACACACCCTCATTAGCTAAGCTCCTTTTCCCTTCTTTTTCATTGCATCCACACGCCCTTACATTCTTAGCAGTTCTAAGGTTCCTTTTTGAAACAAAAACAAAACCAAAACCAGTTGGCTTTAGGGTTGCAGATTCTGAGATTAAGGACCCCTCCCCTTCAGGCAAAGGACTCTAAGGTAGACCGGCCTCCACAGAGGGGTGGGGATAGGGAGGGCAATCTCGCTTCCCCTCAGTTCTCAAGAACTAAACCCTGCCCCTGACATCCTCTGGTTTGGAGGGCTCCCTGTTTAACTCCGCCTCTGGCTGTCTCCAGAGGGGCTGTCTTAGTCATCTCTGAAGTAGAAACCTATGGAGGACCAAATCAAGCAGTTACTGAAGCAAAGACCAGAGGAACACACGCTCCTTCATCTTGATCAAATGCCCAATTCCCAGCCTAAACTCTAGACTCAGGTGTTTCATCTGGAGGAAATTCCAAGCTCAGAAACAGATTCTGTATCCAATATTCCTCTGATCTTACAGACTCAGGACCCACATTCCTATGGAAATGATGGTAGAAATGCCATCCCAACTGTATTAGAAATAAAAAATAATTTCAGTGATAGTCCGTGGTAACAATTAGTTTATACTGAAGTGGAAATGTAACTCCTTTATTTTTTTTTTTTTACTTGTTTTAGATTTTGGCATTTCTAAAAAAATCAAGATTCATTTTGAATTTTATACATTTAGTGTGTTGGGCCTTTTTCTCCTGAGAAACTGTTAAATTTATGGTGCCTGTTAGTATTACCTCCAATTATGTCTTATACCTTAAAATAAAATAAATATCGTGTTTTAGTTATGCCTGATTATCATACTGATTCTGATAGAAACATACATTTCAAGCTTAATGGCTTAATTTTTCTGCCCATTATAAAGTGATTCTAATCAAGGATTCACATGATAGTCATAAAAATAACTCATACATTAGAGTTAGATTTTATTTTTACCAGCCACTTTGGACAATTAATTTTTCCCCTTATCCGTATTTAATCACTTTCTCTGAATTTCCTTCCACAGAATGTAAACACACCAGATTCTGTCCAAGTAACTTTTCTTTTTTTCTTCAAGTCAGGGTCTCACTGTCACCCGGGCTAGAACGCAGTGGCACAATCACAGCTCAGGGCAGCCTGGGCTTCCTGGACTCAGGTGACCCTCTATTTCAGCCTCCGAGTAGCTGGGACTACAGGTGCATGCCAACACAACTGGCTAATTTTTTAATTTTTATTTTTTTGTAGAGGTGAGTTTCACTACGTTTCTTAGGCTGGTCTCCAACTCCTGACCTCAAGCAATCCTCAGCCTTGGCTTTCCATAGTGCTAGGATTGCAGATGCGAGCCACTGTGTCTAGATTAAAAACAACCAACTTTCTCTTATTCTGTGACTTCCCTCCAGTGGTGGCCCTCTCTTCAAAGAAGACTGGCACATTTTCTGTTGAATACAAGTAGCATGACTTATGCAACCTTCTTCTTAGCTGATATTTACATTTTGGACTCATAACTATTAAAAATAGGATTCAGTTAACATCCTTGAGCAGATACTTTCACACAGTAGTGCAAATATCTCCGCAAACAGAATTCTAGAGATAATATTACTGAGTCTAAAATAATGTACATGTTGTAAGTTGAGGTTTGTCCCCTCTCCAAAATCTGTACGTTTTCTGGTAGCCCTGGCAAACTGTACATCAAACTTGCAAAACGACTCCCAAACTTGCTGTGACAATTTACACCTTAACCGATCATGTATAAGGGGACCTTCTCCCTCACAGCATCCTACCAATACCGAACATCAATCACTGGCATCTGTTGCTGATGTTTAATTTTAAAATCCAGACTTGGAACATTTTTCTGAACACAAAGATGTTCTTTTATTTGGAAATATCTAAAATGGATCCAAATGAATTAGCCCTATCAAATAACCACTCACCTCTAACTGTATGATTTCCAGTAATTTGATACAATGATAAAAAACAAAAATCATAAAAATATATTTGACTTTAAAAATTTGAACTACTCTTTTATTGACTACTACAAAATTTTCGTTCTCTAAGATTATCACATATATATGAAATGTATGTTTAAAAGGTGAAAGCTAAGCAATTGGAAACAACAGAATTAAAAATCAAAGTGAGTTTCATATTTATAGTGTGTGAAAAGTCTAATATCCAATAATCCAATACATGATATATTAAAGATAATACTTTTGAAGTAAATGCATCACTGACCTTCCTGTGAGAAGCACACGATAAAACACATGATGCTCTTAAAACAGTATGGCAAAGTACAGGAGTATCTCAGTAACACCATAATATATACCTTCTAGGGCTGCAATATTGGTTTTAAAATTCCTTCCTAGAAACCATTATCAATGAGCCGTATTTACCCCTGATCACCTCTGTTTACCCTGGTGGAGGGCTATCATCCATCTTCTTTCTTACGGATTCTTTTTTGTCTTTGCATGAATTAGGATATGAGCCTTCAGATTACTTGACTGAACAAACCTCCTGTTACAGCCTTCAAAGGGACACACAAAGCGCTTCTCACCAGTGTGGATGCGTACATGTGTACGCAAATTGAAGTCCAGAGAAAAGCGCTTTCCACAGCCTTCAAAGGTGCACTGAAATGGCTTCTCTCCGGTGTGGACCAGAAAGTGTCTCTTCAGTTTTGAGCTCTCCAGGAATGCCTTCCCACATTCTGCACACACGTGGTCGCGGGGACCGTGGACGAGGAAATGCTTCTTCAGGGCAGCCCTGCTGCTCAGCTTCTTTGAGCATCCAGTCTGAGGACAAGTAATGGTCTCCAGACCGTCACATTCCCTATTTTTCTTGGGCTTCTTTCTAGCAAATTCTGCGAGCTGTTTAGGATCTGCTAGGTCAATGCCGGGTATTCCTCCAGGAGGAAGCTTCTTGCCTGTCATGTACTCGGAATACTCGAGTGAACTCTCTCCAGGAATCTGTTGTGGAAGACCTCGGTTTTTTGCCCCCCTTTTCATGCACTCCAAAGAGTGTTCAATAAGGGAGCTTGCTTCGAGAACCTGTTGAGAAAGCTCCTGGTCTGAACCTTCCTTTATGCTTTCGAAGGACTTAAAAAGTGAGTCCTCCTCCAGGATGTGCTCAGAAAAGTCGCCTCTTATGATGCATTCGATGTAACAGTCAGGGAAGGAGCCCTCTCCCAGAGCCTCATGGCCCGTCTCAAAGCACTCTCCGTCATCACAGAAGGCCCATGCTGTGTCGAGAGGCTCCACTTTCGCCTGCTGGGGGTTGCCTGGCTTGCTTTTCCTTGATTTAGCCCCACTGGGGTCTTTTCTGCGCAGGCTTTTCCGGCCATTTGTCTTTGCCCGTTTCTTCAGTTGCTGGCTCATGGCTTCCGGCCTGCTTCCTCCTTGAAGGTTTGAAGTTACAGATAATCACTTCCAGGTGGCAGTGATGTGGGTAAGTTGCCTTCAGCGAACACCTGCTTTATGATATAACCTTTAGTTATATATTCCAATATCAGAACCATGGTCAGAAACCGACCTCAAAAATGGCCTTGATCACATTTTCCAATAATAGAATGGCTATTTGCATCTTCTCTGCTCAACTCCCCAATCGACAGAATAAGCTCTGGCGTTAAGATGTGAGTTATAACCAGACCTTATCTGGCTACCCCTGTAAGTTATCTGACCTCCAGCCTATCACCTAACATCTACTGCCCTGGACTACACACTGCTTGTGATGTACCAGTAAATGGACATGCAACACCTATGCCTCCATGGAGCAGGTAAGCTTTTGAGCACAAAAAATAAATAATATATGTTATAGGTGATTAGGAAGCAGGAGTTTCCAATTTTAAACAGGGCACTTGGGCAAACCTTCACTGAGCTAAGTGGCAGTTGAGACCCTAAAGGAGGTGAGGGAGCAAAATATGCCTGTTTTCTTATGTGACTCAAATGAGATATAATGCATGTAACAAGCTTAGCACAGACCACAGCACATGGCAAGTGCTGAGCACCTATGTGAGCCAGTATGTCTGATCCTGCTACGTGCCAGGTACTTCTCAAGACCGGCATGGCCCGTTTTCTCTGTGAAGAGCCAGATTGAAGCCTGTGGGCCCTGTGGTCTGCTGAACCATGCTCGCTTCCCTGCCGTTGCAGCACAGAAGTCATCAGACAACACAAGGCAACAAGGCTGGCTGCCTCCCACTCAACAGGTGGAGGGTGGATTTGGCTTGTGGGTGGTAGGTTGCCCACCCACTGTCCTAGAAGAGGAGGAACCAGAGAATCAGACCCAGGAAATCCAGGGCCTTCTTGCCTCCTGAGTGCAAGCTGACTTGAGGCACAGGATAACTTGGGCCCGAATAGTTTTCCACCATTTCCTTAAAAATCTGAAGCAACAACATTACAAAAGTGGTAGCATCATCATACACAAAAATCAACTCTAAATGGAGCAAAGACCTAAAAAAGAATTAAAAAAAAAACGATAGCATGTTAAGTTCTTCTATTCTAAGAGCCTGTTGCGTAATGTTACAATTATGTGCCCGATAAAAGATCTCCTGATTTATTGTCCCAATGTCTTGTTGTAGGAACAAAAATTATTTGCTTTTTAAGAAGAGGCAAATGTGAAAGTAGTGAGGTGAAAATTACAGCTTAAAAACACTTTTAAATCTCCACATTAAAAAATAACACCTCAACAGAATCATGACTTTTGGCGAAAAAATAAATGCATAGAATAAAAACAGAATGTTTTCAACTGTAAGGGAAGAATTCAATATATATTCTTAAAATGTATCATATATATGTAATGTATATGTTAAATGTTATTCATGTTATTATTCATTGTGTCTTTTAAAAAAGTGAAATAAACCAGGGAGAATGTGTCCAGGAATGTTTGCTAAGCACAACCTTAGCATCTCTGGTGTATCACGAGGAGAGTCCAGTGCGAAAGCCCCTCTCCCCCAGTTCGTCCATTTAAAATCCCGGTGGAACAGCCCAAATCTGAAAAGTTCCAAAATATGAAACTTCTCAAGTGCCGACATGGCACTCATAGGAGATGCTCACTGGGGCATTTTGGATTTCAGACTTTCTTATTTGGGATGCTCAATCACTTAAGTAAGTACTTTGCACATATTCCAAAACTGAAAAGTTGTTGAGACACGAAACACTTTCAGTCCCAAACAGTCCGGATAAGGGATACTCAGTCTGCGACTGCAACAGCTGATTTCTGCTATTCTCGCCAAGTCCATCCCTCATCTCTTGCTCTAGTCGTTCTCCATTCAGCCACAGCAAACGCTCCCCCAGACAACGGAACCAGTCCATGCTACACACCCTCTCCTCTTGAGGGAAAGGACTACCCATCCTTCGCCTAGAGAGGCTTGTTCCTATCTCTGCTTCAGATCTCCACCCAAACATCACTTCCCCAGGCAGGCTTTCCCTGATTCTTAGGCTCAGGTAGGTCCAAAAGTTGAATGTCAGTCGGGCGTGGTGGCTCGCCTCTGTAGTTTTAGCTTCTTGGAAGGCTGAGGCAGAAGGATCACCTGAGCCCAGCAGGTCGAGGCTGTGGTGGTCGTGAGCATGCCACTTCACTCCAGCCTGGTCGACAGAGTGAGACTCCGACTCAAAACAAACAAGCAAAAAAAGCTGAATGCTCCCCATGCTTCCTATTTTACACAGATCAGAGCTCTAGTATTACTTCTTATGTCTGTCTTACCTGTTAAACGGTTACTAAGCTCTGTGAAAGCCAAGGTCTTTTTTGTTTTGTTCACCACGGGTCCAACACTCAGTATCTTTGTCTAATGAGATAAAATTATGAATAGGCATTAGTGACTGTACTGGTGAGCTCTGATTTAACAACCCTATAAACTAATTTGGTAGGAATTTGAGATTTTAGACGCATTTAATATAGACGTTTCAAGAATTGGCTATTGGTCGGGCGCACTCCTGTAATCCCATAACTCTGGGAGGCTAGGCTGGGAGGACTGAGCCCAGGAGTTCGAGATCAGCCTGGGTAACACAGCAACACCTTGTATCTACAAAAAATTAAAAAGTTAGCCAGGTGTGGTGGCATGTGCCTGTAGTCCTGGCTACTCAGGAGGCTGAGGGGGAAGGACTGCCCGAGCCCAGGAAGTCGAGGCTATGGCGGCCAGTGCTCATGTCACTGCATTCCAGCCTGGGTGAGAGGAAAGAAAAAAGTTGGCTATTAATGATGCAAGGTGTTACCTTGAAAGACATTTGAGAGATCAGGGTTGGGAAAAAGGAAGTATTTTCTCTATTTGTATATCCAAACATACCTAAACAAAGAAAAGGTGCAGTAAAAAATATGGTATAAAAGATTCAAAAATGGCTCACCT
>CAUYQG010047733.1:0-12128 GCA_963574415.1 Tarsius wallacei
GCCGGGAGCGGGCCCCGCGGAGGGACCACGCGATGGGGATGAAGCGGACCCCGTCAGCTTCCAGAACCCTCGGGCGCCGGGACACACACACACACACACACACACACACACACACTCACACGCACGCGCCATCGCGCCCGGCTAATTTTCTAATTTATTATAGAGATGAGGTCTGTGCCATGCTGCTCAGGTAATCCTTTCGTCTCCGCCTCCCAGAGTGCTAGGATTACAGACGTGACCAACCGCGCTCGGCTAAAAACATGTTGTTGTTTTTTTAATTAAAGCAATTTATTTTACAGTATCAACCAGAATGACAAAATGCCTAAGAATAAATTTAACCAAGGTGGTGAAAGACTTGTCCACTGGAAAAATACAAAAGTAGGCCGGGCTCGGTGGCTCAGCCTGTAATCCCGTGCCTTGGGAGGCCGAGGTGAGCGGATTGCCTGAGCCCACAGTTTCGACACCCACCTGGGCAACTTGGCGAGACCTCATCTCTACAATAAATCAAAAAATTAGCCGGGCGTGGTAGCGCACACCTGTAGTTCCAGCTACTCAGAAGGCTGAGGTGGAAGGATCGCCAGAGCCCAGCAGGTCGAGGCTGCGGTGGCTGGGAGCGGCCACTGCACTCCAGTCTGGGTGACAGAGTGAGACTCCAACTCAAAAAAAAAAAAAAAATTACTAAAAGGCCCCCTTTCATAAATATGCATAGTCCCACATGAGGGCTTCCCGCCTGGCAGGTGGAACGTAGGTTAGATTTCAGCCCTGGCCCACCCCTTGAGCAACTACCCTGGCACACTGCATAACTCATACAACTGTACATAGCTGTCATGGTGTCCTTGATTCTCTTGCCTTGACTTTCTAACTTCTCTGTTGGCATTAACAACTAATAGTGGTTTTGCCTGGCAGGTGGAGTCCTGGCCTCTTAATTTACTGCTTTTTATAAGTCAGTACAGGTGTCCCTCCAGGCGGCCCCAGTCCCAACCAGGTGTCTGCAGTGACACCTGATAGCTATCTGCTCTGCACAGCTAATCCCTGAGCCAATGAAGGACAGGACACACTGTGTATTAGGAGAAACTTCCTCTTACTGAGGGCATAGAATCTAGTGCCAGGGACAGCTATCCAGGTTGCCTGAGGTGACCTGAGTTTCTGGGGCCCAACATGGTTGTTGCTGTGTTCCCACCAAGGGCTGTCAATCTATAAGACCAGCCAGGCCTTACACCCTTCATGTTCCTGCCAGCCACTCTCATTTCTATCAGTGGGTTCTGATGCCCTCTGAACCCACACTGATAGTCTGTGGCCTTGTTCTGACCACTCACCTGGATGCTGCCAGCCTTTTCTCTCGACTGACTCGTGGGGTCTGTGTCCTCCCCTAACTCCAGTGTGGCTGCCCAGCATTTGGGGTCCTCTGCTGCTTCCCAGCACTTCTCTTAGAGTGTGGGTAGCAGTGACACACGAAAACAGGAAAGGCCTATCTTAAACTTTGTAGTGCTTGTCTTAGAAAATCTGAGTCCAAAACTGGTGGCCAAACCGAAGACTAGAAGTGGGGCAAGGCAATATTTCTCAAATTATACATTAGAAAATACTAGTTCCACAGGATGTCTTATGGATTACAAAAAACTGTCTGGCCAGCCTGGGCAACATAACGAGACCTCATCTCTGTAAAAAGTAAATTAAATAAAGAAAATGAATTAGCCAGGCGTAGTGTGCGCCTGTGGTCCCAGCTACTTGGGAGGCTGAAGCGGAAGGATCACCTGAGCCCAGGAGGTTAAGGCTGTGGTGAGCCAAGATCATGCCACTGCACTCCATCCTGGGCTACAACAGCGTGAGACCCCCCCACTAAAAAAAAAAAGATGTCTGGCCAAATATGCTTGAGAATCAGGGTTAGAGGCAGTTAAACAGGTTCTTGTGTTGCAGGGCTTCTCGGGCTTTTAATATGCTAATGTCTGTAATTTACCTGCAAGAGGATTTAGAGTCGGAAACATTTCCCAAACTTATTTGATTACAGAGCGTCTCATGATATGTGTGCTCCATAGAATATACTCTTGGGAAAAGTCGTCTTCCCCGTTTCCCAGCGTTACTTTTTCACCGGATATGAGGATTATGTGAGAGGGACCGTAAGAGCTCCTCCCTTCTGGACTTCCACCTCCATTCCTCACGTGAGGAGGAACCACCCTGGCCTCCTGTAATCGTGTCAGCTGCATCTAAAACTGAGAAACAATCAAGGAAAACGCCCGCTGCCAATGTCTCTGAGTTGCAGCCCTCTGTGCCAGAATCTGATTGATCTCCTCTGTTTAACTTGCAGCGTTTGATCGCTCTCAAGCCTGCTTTAACAATGCTGCTCTTGAAATATGCTAATAATTTCCTTTGAGACAACTGGCCTGTTCATTTCAAAATGACAAGTTTTCTCTTTCAGCCCTTTAACTGAGCTCTCTTTGATTAAAGAACAAACTTCTCTGCTCAGTTCTCATTCCTGCACGAAAGAACGTGAGAAGAAGTTTTTAAATAACGAGCTACCACTATCTACTTCAAGCTGCTTCTTTAGTTGACCCAAGCGGAGAACCTCTTTCTGCATCAAAAGCAGGTTTCAGCCACTCTCCTGCCCAGCCTCCCTCCATCTCTGGCTTGCAGGTGAGGGGGCCCGCCTCCCGGGACTGGCGCTGCTCTGTGGTGAGGGCAGACCTCTAAGGACAGAAGAGTGGCAGGAGCGTTGGTGTCTTAGTGCACCTAGTGTTGCTCTAAAGGAATATCTGAGGCGGGGGCTTGGTAAAGAAAAAAGGCTTATGTGGCTTTTACTTGACTAATGAACTAATTTATTATTCTGGCTAGAAGACTGGGCATCTGAGCTCAGGCTGCTTCAACTCATGGCAGAAGGTGAAGGGGAGTCCGTGTGCGCAGATCACATGGCAAGAGAGGAAACAAGTGAGAGAGGGAGGGTGCCAGGGTCCTTTTAACAACAGTTCATTTGAGAGCTAACCAAGCCAGACCCATTCATTACCATGAGGACAGCCGTGCTGTTCGTGAGAAATCTGCCCCCATGACCAAAACACTTCCCATCAAGTCCCACCTCCAACACTGGGGATCACATGTCAACATGAGGTTTGTGGGATAAATATCCAGCCTGTAGCAGTTGACAAGAGGTTGAAGATTATTTGGAGAAACTGGGAAGCCTGGGTCCTTGCCATTGTGCAACTGACAAAGGAGGAGGAGGAGGAAGAAAAGAAGACAAAGGCGGGCCCAGTGGCTCAACCTGTGATCCCGTGCCTTGGGAGGCTGAGGTGAGTGGATTGCCTGAGCCCGCGGGTTCGAGACCCGCCCGGGCAACTTGGCGAGACCTCATCTCTACAACAAATCAAAAAAATGAGCCGGGCGTGGTAGCGCGCACCTGTAGTTCCAGCTGCTTGGAAGGCTGAGGCGGAAGGATCACCGGAGCCCAGCAGGTCGAGGCTGCGGTGGCTGGGAGCGGCCACTGCACTCCAGTCTGGGTGACGGAGTGAGACTCCGACTCAAAAAACAAAAAAAGGAAGATGAGGAGGAGAGAGGCAGACATGCATGTTTCTGTGGTCCAGTTTCTGCCAGAACAGAGGTCTTCAGCCAGGCTTCGAACACCTAAGAGATGATGAAATCAGGGAAGTTGAGGAGCTGGTCACTGAGTAGCCACAACCTACATTGACTCTCCATGCTGCTGAGTGCAAGACTGATGCAGTTTGGTCTTCTGGAGAGGCTCACAGATGTATGGGGTGGGGCCTGGCGTTTTGTGAGTACAGGATATCAGGTGAGATGGATGGAAGAGTCGCTACCTGTGATAAGATGTGTGATCCATGTGAGCCTGCTGTCCTCACTGATGCAGCAGAACTTAGTGAAAGGTACCTATGACTGGGTGTACAGGAGGCTTCATACTAGAGGTCACATTTGAGCTGAACCTTGAGGTTTTATGGTAGCAATGGCAAGAGCTGTGTGTCAGGACATTTGTTGTGACCTCCCTAGTGTCTGTTTCTTCCACCTTTCCACTGCTTGACAGAAAACTGATTTTAATTCTAGTATCTATCTCTTGCCCAGAAAGGTCATGTGCTTTGGAAAGTGCTTGATCACTTAAAGCCAATAGTACTAGCCGTTTCTCTGGCCATATCCTCATTTTGATGACAGTGTTGAATTGATTTTATTTTCTTATTTTCTATATTCGTGATGCTCTGACATCTTGGTCCTTGCTGACTGGGAAGAGATTGCCCTGTCCAGGGCTGGCCAATTCTCAGAGACAGCAAAGGGCTCACCCAGGAGCATGTCTTCCATATGCAAACTAACAAATTCAGTGCTCATATTCTGAACCCCCTCCTCTATCTGGCTCTTACACTCCAGGAGGCAATAATTCTGTGCCCTAATCATCCCAGGACCAGGTATGAGCAACTAGTACCATCCCCTATACCTCAGAGCCCATTGACATTCAAATTCGCCAATCCTAAGCCTGTTGAATCTGCCTTGCCTAGCCTTTCCTGGAGACCACCACAAGGCTCTTGCTCAAGCTTTCTTCTCACTCCCGCTGCCTTAAGACCTATCCTGGTGCTGCCCTGTGGTCCCCCTCCTGTGGCATGGAGTGCCTCCTTGTCTTGGGAACTGTGAGTAACAAACTTTCTTTTCAATGACAGTCATCTCATGACCTGTTGGCCTCACTATACCTGAATAATAATAAAACCTACATTTAAAACAAGCATGAGCTAATCAGGGTAAATTTCTAGAGTCTTGCTTAGAATTATGAAGCAGAAGAAGCATTCTTTCTCCCATTGGATATCAGAGAGAACAGTCTGTAGTCCTCGCTGCACATGGCAGGCATCAAGTAAAAACAAGGGGTGCCACCTGAACTGGACAGCCGATTGGAGATATAGAAAGTCTTCGAAGACGTCACTGAGGTTCTAACCCACTGACCAGCTACACCGAAGCCCACCTGTTTTGTCAATCAGCAGAGCCCCCTCTAGCTAGTTTAAAGGAAGAATATTCAGAAGCTCAGAGCATAGCTGGAAGTAGGCCGAGGGCTGCATTTACAGGGACAGCTCCTAGCACTCCTCTGCAGAACTGGTATGAAATGGGTACTGTTTCAGCCATCAACTGAAGCTGCCTCTGCCCAGCAAAATGGATGCCCTAGGCCTAGCATGTAGCCTCGTATAGGTGGCTTCAGATAGAGTGACCCCTTTATTTGTCATTTTGAAATGAGCAGACCACCTTGGTTCAGGTACCCCAGGACTTGGTCAATTTTAGCACTGAAAGTCTCACATCTTAGGACCCCCTCAGTGCTGGGCAAACCAAGGTGGTTGGTCACCTGACTTCCCAATAGAAGCTTCAGAAACATGCAGCCAGGTGGCAGAACCTATGTCCCTAGCAGCAAGAGCAGCTGGGTATTTACATTGAAAAGGTGGGATTTGCAGTGTGGTGAACAAAGTGCAGAGAGGATGTTTGAACAATTTTGAGCCGCCAAGAATGACAAAATGTGTGATAAACCATCATACAGGTTTCCAGGTCCATGAAAAAGATGAGGTGCTTCTAAGTGGGCTTGCAGCCGAGACTTCCCACCCAATACAGGCTCTGAGTTTACTTTTGTCTGAAGTAGATGTCAATACTTGTCCCGCCTCCCTCTCCAGCCTGCATAGCGGGGGCTCACCTGAAACGGTGTGTGTGGAAGGAAAGAGCAAAGCGCGTCTGTCCCTGGGCCACCTGTCCCCAGAGATAGGCGTGTGACATTCTTCAGCAGCTTCAGCTCAAGATCCCTGTGCTAAACTGGGAGTGAGTAACCTGGCGTTATCCACAAGAGGGAGGGGTCAGATGTCTAGGGCTTTTCTCGTAGGATTGCAGATTTACCACATTTTACCTTGTAGGGGCAAAGAAATGACAAATAACCAAATAGATTTAAAGGGGAGGGGGATAAAATTCACTTTATTTTCCAAATGAAAGAATGGATTTAATTTTTTAACCCTTGATGAGATCAAGCTGTGCCACAGCTTGTGAATATGGTATCTTGACTCTGGCACCAAGGTCTAGGCTACAAAGCGATAAGCCTGGAAGACCCTGGATACATATCTATATGAATTAATGAATGAGTGAGTGAGCGGCGTAGAAGAAGGTGGTTTCATAAAGCTGGTCGTCCATAAAGCTGTCTGCACCATAGCATTCAACATCTGGAGCTGCTCTGTCAACATCCCTGACAGCTGCAGCTGAATCACATGCGACATGACAAGTCCCCAGCAGGTCTGGCCAGCCACCAGCCTGGTCCACCACAGCAACACCCAGCGTGAAGCACCTCTTTGGGGCCCCACTACCGGACAACAGCAGGGCGGCCTCACCCCACCCACCCTCATCCTCCAACCCCCACACACTGACCGCTACAGCTGTAGTGCAAGCCCCAGGAGAATGTTACACACCTATCGCTGGGGACAGATGGCCAGGGGACAGATGCGCTTTGCTCTTTCCTTCCACACACGCCGTTTCAGGTGAGCCCCCGCTATGCAGCCTGGAGAGACAGTCAGGACAGATATTGATGTCTATTTCAGAGAAAGGTAAACTCAGATCTCAGAGGCGGCATCTCACCAGCCCCCGTAACCGCGTTTGTCACGTGTGGCCCTTTGACTTTGGTAGGTGACAGAGACAAAGAAGGGAAGGGGCCTAAGACTAGGTTCATTTGTTAAATGTCATTCATCAAAACCAAAGTCAGTCATTTTTCAGTGTTTAATATTTCTAAATATTCCCCAACTTTGGGAAGGTTCATACCATTCTGTTGTGGCTTGGTTTCTGCATTTGAGCTGAACTATTTGGTAAACCCACAGTGTGTGTGCATCTCTCTCTCTCTATATATATGTGTGTGTGTGTGTGTGCGTGTGTGTGAAATTATTCTTTGGAGGGTGGGCCCTTGTAGTATGGGCTTCCCCCGCTAGATAAGTGTCCTAGGAATCCATCAGCATCAGTGTACCAGCTAGCATAGTTATGACAGGCTGCATTCAGCTTCAGTGATAAATATATGTATGCATATCTATGGTATATATATTTAATTTCTTATGAAAAAAATGAAGTGGCCTGAAGCTGCCCAAAGCATTCTACGCACATGAAAGGAACAGTCCCCAAGTCGGTGATTTCTATCAGCCCCTTGAAAGCGGCTGAGAGCTCATGCTTCTCTCTGTGGTTCTGCCACACTCTTTGCAATCACACTTGATAAAACAGGCCTGGCCTACACCGTCTTGTCAGCAGAACTTTCACTTTCGCTCTTGTGAGTTTCAGATTCTCATGCTTTTATCGCCATTCAGGCTTGGCTTTGCCTCCTCTCAGCCCTCCCGGCTCTCAGCTCACCTCCACAGGGGCCACTTCTTTCTCTTTATGCTCCGGCCCTGAATCCCTTCCCCCCACCCCATCCTTCACCTTCGAGGAGTACATCTGAGAAAGGGCCCTTCGGCCAGATGTATACAAAAGGGACCCAAAAAACCCCAAATTATTTTTTTGAAGGGTGGGCCCCTTGTAGTACAGGCATCCCCCACTAGGTCAGTGTTCCAGGAACCCAATGGCATCAGGGAACCAGCTAGCGTAGTTGTGAGAGGCTGTATCCAGCTTCAGTGAAATTATCACTATTGTTGTTGCTGTTATGATTATTATTTGGAGGTTCTTTCAATACATTTGCCCCCTTCCTGATGAGTAATTTACAAGCACCCCTGCCCACACCACCCTGAGTGTTCAGTTTTTGACCCCAGTGACTCACCCTCCCTATTCACCTGATCTCACCCCAAGCAACCTTTCCTTTGTTTCCCTAGATGAAAAAATTCCTCAAGGGGAAACGTGTTGCCAGTGTGGACATGGTGAAACAAAAAACAGCAGAAACACTAAAAAACATCAAAATGGTCGAGTTCAAAAACTGTTTTGAGCAGTGGAAAAGGCGTCTCGATAGGTGTATTGCCTCAAATGGAGAGTACTTTGAAGGTGACTGAAGTTTAAACATGGAAGAATAAATACACAAGTTTTGATAAATAAATCCTGGGTTTTTTGGGGTCCCTGTTGTAGCTCATGGTCCCTCCACCTCTAGCCCAGGCCTTAACTGTTTGGAGACGGGGAGGCATTTTACTCAAGAAGGCCAAGGAGAGACAGGGAGAGCCATCGCTGACCTTGTCAGCCCTGTGGTGGAGAAAGCCAGACATGTCAGAGAGGCATGAAGCCAAGTGCAGGAGACCGGGAGGCTCTGAGAGGCCACATGGGAATCTGGTTCTTGTGGCCATCCCAGTTCTGGGAACCAGCCCTTTGGAGCCTGGCCACCTGTCCTGTCCTTGTTCTTCTCTACTTCTGCTGGGAGGTCTCTGTTTCCCGTACCTCTCACCATGGCTATGGACAACCTGATCGTTAACTGCAGTTGTTTTCCGACTCTAGCTTTGCCAACTCCCAAGAAGATCTGATCTACTCTCATCTCTCTATATTATGGACATATATTTATATGTTGACGTCCTTGTACCTCAGAATGTGACTGTATTTGAAGACAGGACCTTTAAAAAGGAAATCAAGTTAAAATGAGGTCATCAGGGTGGGCCCTCACTCCACATGGCTGGTGGTGTCCTTACAAGATAGGACACTAGAACACAGACACACACGGAGAGGAGACATGTGGGGACACAGGGAGAAGACATGCCATCTGCAAGCCAAGGAGAGTGGCCTTGAGAGCAGCCAGCCCTGCCAACATCTCAATCTTGAACTTCCAGCCTCCAGAATAATGAGAAAATGATGTAGCTGAGGGCAGCTCCCAACTTCCATTGCTTAGGGCAAAATCTTGGGACCAGTGTCGGCTCTTTCCTTCTCCCAAGTTCCACCTCCCACCTGTCAGGGAACCTTCGTCTCCTGCATGCCCCCATCCTGGTCTCAGCCCCAGCCAGCTGGAGAGATTCTGCCCTGCTCCCTACACACAATCTCCTCATAGCAGTTCTTCTGCCTAAAACCCTCCCCTTGGAGAGAAGCCAAAGTCCTTAGAGCAGCCCACAGGATCCTACCCTCTCCAAAGCACCGAGACCTTCTGACCCAACTCTAAACTCTTCTCCCCTCATTCTGGGTTCCCCGTGCAGACTCGGGATGTGCTCTTGCCTTGTTGCATGGCCGCTCTGGCTCCTGCTGGGAATGCTCCTCTCCTAGGTATCGGCTTGGCTAATTCTGTCCCCTGCCCCAGGTCTGGGCTCAGATGTTTCCTGCTCACCATGCCCTGCCTGACCACGCAGTCTGCACTCACTGTTCCCCTTTCCTCTCCTGCTCTGCTTTTCCTTGTATGTAGCGCACACTTTACTTTCTGGCATTCTACAGCTGACCTTGAACAATTCACAGGTTAGGGAAACTAGCGCCCCATGCACAGATGAAAATCCGGGTATAACTGTTAACTCTCCAAAAACGTAACTCCCAATAGCCTACTTTTGACCGGAAACCTGACCAATAACACAGTCGATTAATACATACTTTGTATGTCATAGGTATTACACACTGTGTTCTCACAATAAAGTAAGTAGAGAAAGAAAGTTGCTAAGAAATCATAAGGAAGAGAAAATATATTTCCTGTTGAGTAAGTGGAAGTGGATCATCATAAAGGTCTTCACATTGATTAGTTGAGGAGGAGGAGGAAGAGGAGGAGGAAGAGGAGGAGGAAGAGGGGCCAATCTTGCTGTCTCAGGGGTGGCAGAGGCAGAGACAAATCTGCATGGAAGTGGACCCGTGCGGTTCAAATCCATGTTGCTTAAGGGCCACCTTGAGCTTACTTTGCTAACATACTGTGTTGAATGCTTACTGCCAGTGTCTCCCCTCCGCTACCCATCACTGCACTAGAATATAAACCCCAGGAGGGCAGACACCGAAATCTGTTACGCTCCCTGATATAACCCACATTCCTAGAACAGTGCCTGGCGCAATGCACACACCGATTAGACAGTGGTTGATGAACAAATGCAACTTTTGGTCAAAGTCCATCCTGCCACTGTCCTTCTCATTCCTGGCTATCAGGCATCTTTAGCCACGAGTCTCCTCTCCTGCCTAAACCCTCTCACTCACTGCTGCATCCTAACTGGCTCTAGTCTGACTCCTCTTTGTCTCGAGAACCAACTGAAGTTCAGTCCTCTCCACCCCATCCAGCGGCAGGGCACAGAATCGCCCCTTTACCGCAAATCATTCTGAAATTGTCTATTAAATTAATCATTTTAAATCTGGCTTTTATTCTATCACCCCTTCCTCCAAAAAACCCACAGCCTCCTCTGTTCGCTGTCATATCAAGTTCAGGTGCACCAGCGAGCCCTGGTCCGGGGCCCTGTTCTCCTCCACCACAGCTGCTGCTCAACAGAAGCTTATGCTCAAGTTTAAACTGTACCCATTATCCAAAGCCCAACGCCAACCCTCCCCTCGGTCCTTCCCAGGCACTCCAGCCCACACCACCGTGTCCCTAAATTCTCCTGAAATAATTGAGGCCGGCTTCTGTTTTAAAAGCCAGATCAAAGCAGCAAGAGATTAAGGACAGTAAACCTTTTTTCATTTGGAAATCCCAAAGAGATTTTGATAACACCTGGCTTGCTCTCTGTCGTAGATGTTACATTTTAAATCTTCTGTTGACCTCTTAATTGTCCCTACCCAGCATTTGCCCCTGTATTTACTACCTTATTATCTATTTCTCATGTGCGTGCTCTGTCAGACAAGGAGATAAGTTCCTTGAGGGTAAAGCCGGGTTTATACAGTGATATGTTGATTAGAAATTCCTCAGGAACAAGGCTCATCTATTCAAAGTCAACTACGCTCAAAAGCAAAAACAAAACATCTTCATAAATCATCCTAAGCAGAGCTGCCTGCTTACAGCTGCATATCAGAGATATTTCAATGCGCAATTTCTGTTTGCCTACTGATGTCAACAGGGCCCATCCTGGGGGGAGTTAGCCGTCTGGGAAGCCTGCCTTCGACTTTCAGAGCCTGCTCATTCTCTCCCGTCAGCCTGAGCGGCACCATTGGTAGGTACATAGCTCCAACTTTGCACCTCCCCCAGAGAACTATCCGTATTTATCTTTCTTAGTGAATTAAAACTCACTCCCCCTGCACTGCACACGATTTTAGAAGACAGGAGGCTTTTCTGCAGGCAGAGATTGTTCTCTGTGTTCTTTATCGATGCATTCTAGTAATCTAGAATAAAGCATGGCATGAGGTAAATGCCCAGGAGGTGTCTGTTATCTCAGCGGGAGTCTACACTTTGAAACGTTTATCCTCAGTGGTTCCGTGAAAGGTTCAGGAATGATCAGTTATCTACATGGGGAAGAACGTTCTCTCTCCCCACACCTTCCTAAACGTTTGCTCAGACACTACCCCTAGGCTTGGTAAGCCAGGCGAGGTGACTCACTAAGACCTCCTCACGGTTTCCCAGCTCACTGCCTTATCCTTGGAGGAAGAGGAGCTCTGATGGAGTCGCTTCCTCGTGGTTCCTTCTCATCGTGTCCGCTACCCGTCAAGGCCCCATCTCAAGCCCTGTTCTCTTGAGGGCTCTCCCCGATAGCTTACCTCTGCAAAGGTCGAGCGTTCCCCCTTTCACCATGAGCCAACTCTCTCCTCCTTCTCTAGTACTTCCAGAAGCACCATGTTATGTTGGCCCAATTTGGGGTCTGATTTAAGGACTTCTCTTGGTATGACCTCTCTTTTCTGACATTCTGAAACATCCTGTATCACATCTCTTCCTGGCTAAGAGGTTTCTGGCAAGGATATCCTTCTTGGTAATAAAATCTGTTTGCCAACACAATACAACTGTGGTGCTTCTTTGGAACCTCCCAAAGAATTCTGTCCAGGGCAAAAAATGTTCGTGGAGCCAGATTTAATCATGAGTAGCTCAAAAACAGGACCCCATAATGTACATTTCTAGGATTTCTTTCATTGTTTGTAGAAGTTCTAGGCCCAGCACAGACATGTAATAAACCCCTGTTGAATAACTGATTGATTGACAGCCAGCTGAGCATGCCGGATGTTTCTGTCTGGCTACAATGTCTGGGTTCTTTTTTGGTAAAAATCGTGATTATTTTCACTGCCAGATTGCTAATTCTGGAGAGCTTTGTAAAAATACGCTCTCCTGAGCGTTCCATCCCAGAGCCGGTGAATCAGAATTGCCAAGAGTAGAGCTG